>JAJOOO010019123.1:0-23949 GCA_029582685.1 Solanum piurae | reverse complement strand
ACCCTTTAAAAATTTGAAAATTTAAATTCAAATTTCAAACTTTAAAACTATAAAAGTTTAAATTTCACCCTTTAAAAGTTTGAAAATTTAAATTCAAACTTTAAAACTATAAAAGTTTAAATTTCACACTTTAAACGTTTGAAAATTTAAATTCAAGAGTCAAGACAATAATAATAAAAAATGAACCGGGACCGGAATCGGTACTAACCGGTAAATCCCGGTTTCCGTCCCGTTACCCCTCCCGGACCCGCTACATTCCGGATTAAACCGGGACTAACCGGAATCGAGACGGAACTGGTAATGGATCGGGATGGACCAGAACCGGAACCTCCCGGTTCCATTACCAGGCTTACCCTTGGCTAAGGAAATTTAGACCCTGGAGTCTAAGTTCATGCAGTTAGGCATCTCAGAAAGAGGTGGGGTGTTAGCTAGCATTGAAGTGAGGGCCACATTCATTGAGGAGATCAAGGCCAAACAGTTTGAGGATGAGAATTTGGAGGAGCTTAGAAAGAAGAATGCAATTGGTAAGGCACAAGAGACCACTCTTGATGCAGAAGGTGTGCTCAATTTTAAAGAAAGAATTTGTGTTCCTAGAGTAGATGACTTAATTCAGAAATTGTTGGCAGAGTCACATGGTTCGCGATATTCTATTCATCCGGGTGTGACCAAGATGTACAGAGATTTGAAGCAAATTTATTGGTGGCCGGGCATGAAGAAGGATATAGCAGAGTTTGTGGCTAAGTGTCAAAATTGCCAACAAGTGAAGTATGAACATCAAAGGCCTGCGGGTTTGCTTCAAAAATTGCCAATTCCGGAATGGAAGTGGGAAATGATAGCCATGGATTTTGTGGTTGGTCTTCCCAAGACCTTGGGAAAGTTTGATTCTATTTGGGTTGTGGTTGACAGATTGACTAAGTCAGCCCATTTTATCCCGGTAAGAATAAATTATAATGCTGAGCAATTGGCTAAAGTTTATGTGAAAGAGATAGTGAGGTTTGATGATTCCAAAATTTGGACTCATTTAGGGATATATTTACAATGACTTAGTGCCCTTAAATGCTTATTTTGTGCAATAAACTGACGCAAAATC
Source organism: Solanum piurae (assembly GCA_029582685.1). Lineage (NCBI taxonomy): Eukaryota > Viridiplantae > Streptophyta > Magnoliopsida > Solanales > Solanaceae > Solanum > Solanum piurae. Next base: position 22,859 of record JAJOOO010019123.1, on the reverse strand, counting down.
CTTGATTTCCAGGTACGTAGATTGAGGAATGAAGCTAGGACAGAAATGGGAAATAGAGACAATACGAGCGAAAAAGAGAAGGGAAAAACAAACTTGATGATCACCGATACCACTCGGTGACTCGCCAAGTTACCACTCTACCGCCTAAGTTACAGAATGCTGAGGTTAAATTAGGGGTAAATTTGGCGAGCAGTAGTTCCATTCGGTGTGTTGCCGATCGCTTCGGCGTTAGATGGCCAGTCACCAAAAGTACTAATGGAGATCCAGCCAAGTGCTGATGGGCGATATGAAAGGAAAAAGGTCAACTCGCGGAATCACTAGGCGACTCGATCTGGCTCGCCTAAAATTACAGTGGCTGGATTAAGAAGAAGTGAAAAATGAAGGCGAGAGGAAGGGAAATCGGCGAGTCACCGAACGATCGGCGAAGCCCGACTTACCTCGCCGATTGGCCCCAAACAACTACACATCAGACTTGCATAAATTGATTTTTGGAAAAGAGGGAAATGATTCAGAAACGTGAGGAACAAAAGATTGAGAGAAAAAACACTACTATTGTGGATTTCAAGTAAATTTTAGCAAGGTTTTTCGTTGAGATTTTGTAATAGAGAAGATTTTAGTAGATTTTAACTTTCGAATCTCACTTACCCAGCTATGGAAAACATGGCAGATGTTAATTTTCCTCTTTTTGCTATAATTGGCTAAAACCATCTTCTTGGGGTTTTGACTATGTGACTAATTATTGAGTTTTACTAAGTGGGTGTCATTGATTTGTGAATAATGGTGTTAATTTGAAGTGGGTCTGAATTGTTGCTGCATTTTGAGGTCGTCTTGCATGATTAGTGTAACAAGTTCAGTGTTTTGTGCTTGCTCGAGAGAGAAGTGTAGAGCCAAAGTAGCAAATTTAGCATCCTTAGTAGTGGGTCACCATGATTTCAGCTTGAGAAGGTGAAACATGGGATCTATCCTTTGTATCTAGTTCGAGAGAGTGGATTTGATGAGGATGAGGGCTGGGCATCTTCCAACTAGTGTTGAAGTTTGAGAGAATTTGACAAAGATAAGGTAATTGTTCGAGAGAAAATTGCTTTACATATAGTCCGCCCTACCCGCGATAATTTATCCTATTGTGAGCATCGATGTTCATCCACTAAGTTAAATACAATAATTGGTTGGTCAATTCCCCAAGTGTTACCTCACTATTTGATCATTTCGTTATACGTGTTGAATTGGATTGATAATTATCACCTGAAATTTGAAGCTTAAACCAAAAAAGGTGCAGTAAGTGTTCAACTGAATAAATTGTTTTCATACTTTCATAATTGAATTCGAAGAAAACTACTATCTATGGGATCGACCCCAACTTATTTAGTTGGGTTATATACTGACTTGCGATCGTTGATACATAAAATTGGATGAAGTATCTTTGAAACGTTAATCAAGGTTGCATGGGCTGTCCCTCTCTATCATCTAAGACCGTGGTACCCAATTCACATCCAAGTTTTGGAGGAAATTGCATGATGAATTGGGCACACAACTCACTTTTAGTACAACTTTCCATCCATATACGGACGGGCAATTGGAGATTACTATTCAAGTGTTGGAAGACATGTTGAGGGCATGTGTGATTGATTTTGGAGAGCATTGGGATAAGTTCTTACCTTTGTGTGAGTTCTCTTATAATAATAGTTATCACTCCAGCATAAATATGGCACCGTTTGAGGCACTTTATGGGAAGGGATGCAGATCACCCATATGATGGTTTGAGACTGGAGATGTGAAATCTTTGGGGGTTGATTTAGTAAGGGATGCTCAAGATAAGGTGAGAAGTATTCAAGCTAAGCTTTTAGCGGCCCAGAGTGGACATAAAAAGTATGCAGACCATAAGGTAAGAGACATGACATTTTAGACTGGTGAGAATGTTCTTCTTAAGGTATAACCCATGAAAGGGGTGATGAGATTTGGCAAGAAGGGCAAGTTAAGTCAGCGATACATTGGTCCCTTTGAGGTTCTTGAATGTGTCGGGCCAGTGGCTTATAGATTGGCTTTACCTCCTAATATATCTAGAGTTCATCCGGTATTTCATGTGTCCATGTTAAAAAGATATCATGGTGACAGAGATTAAATCATTAAATGAGACTCAATTGTGTTAGACAAAGACCTCTAATATGAGGAGGAACCGGTTGCAATTGTTGATCGTGATGTGCGCAAGTTGAGGACCAATGAGATTAAGTCCGTGAAAGTTCAATGAAAGCATCGTCCAATTGAGGAAGCTACTTGGAAAACCGAGAAGGATATACGAGACAAATATCCCCAATTGTTCGTCGATTCACGTACTACTCCATTCTTTTTAGCCTATTTTTCCTAAGATTGTCACTCAGGGACGAGTGATGGGTAAATTGGTATCTATTGTAACGACCTGTTCCCGTCGTTATAGAAAAGCCAATGGGGAAATTTTTTGGGCCGGAAAACTTTTTTGAAGTATCTTCGAATTTCCCAAACTAGTCCAGATTTGGACGAAATCGGAGTCATTAAAGTCTAGGGAAATATGGTAGCAATTAGGTGATCTAATTATGATTTTGATTACATGAGTAGATAGTTAAGACGTTAAGGAACCCATACGACTTTATGAAATTTAATTCGGGTGAGTAGAACTCCCGAAACTGATCTTAGCATGAGCGGGTAGGTTCTGAGCGTCGTTGGTTGAAGGTATGTTGTGAAATGGGGGTATTGGAATTATTAATTTTGTTCACTGTTCTGTGCAAGCCGTTATAGCAATATTTTTTGCCGCCAGGGTGGGGCCGCTGTAGTGGGGTGAGGTCGCTGTGGCGGGACAGACGCGACTTAAAGTCAGAAATAAACCCCAAAATCGTGTTATTCTGCAATATTTGAACTTGAGAGCTAAGGAACGCCAAGGCTTTCTTGACAATTTTCTACCATTCTTGAGGCTAAAGGTAGTTGTTTAACTCCCCGAATACATATTTTGTTCCGTAGAACGTAATCTAATGGGTAATTATCGATGGGGAAGGGATTTGATATGAGAATTATGGTGGAAAAGGCTCTAATTGGGATATGAGGATCATGGGTATGATCTAGGGTTGATAGAATTGTTAGTAATTCGGGTAATTAGCTATTATTTATTAATTCCCGTATTATATTGATTGTTTGTAGACCAAAAACAAGTGGAGCGAATCCGGAAAGGGAAGAATCAAGCTTCTTAGGGGATTAAGCTTGTTTAGAGGTAGGTGATGGTTGTGATTCTATGATTTTGTGATGTATGTTTGTTCTTGCTTCATTATGATACATGTATGTATGCGAATGTTGCATTATTGATCACACTTGTTGTAAATAAGGATAGATGAATGTTGAATGCGATTAATCATGACTTGATTTTATGATTATGAGAATGTATATTGTGATTTGTGATTGTGGCTAGTTGAATGGATCAGGTTTTGCGTTTGGACACACTAACTTGGATCGGTGCCATGTTCCGGCATAAATATGGGATCGGTTGCCATGTTCCGGCATAAACATTGGATCGGGTACCACGTTTCGGTATGCTAACTCTTTGGGTTTGGGTTCCATGAGAGGACCAATGACTAGTCGTAACTGTGTATCTTGAGAAATGTGAAACCGTACTTTGTATTCCTAAATGATGATGATATTGTATATATTCGGTGTATGCATGTTATTGTGTTGTTGTATTGACTTATGTATGTTACACTTAGTGGGATAGCCGTGTGTTCCTACCAGTACACTGTGGTTGTGTACTGATACTGCACCTGCTCTTTCTTTATTGAGTACATGGCATTTTGAGGTGGCTATTGACATACTTCGCTTAGAAGATCAGTGATCGTTCGAATTCAAGGGTGAGTCAGTTCTTCCGGGCTACCATGAGTTCTCTTTTCGTCTATGTCCACATTTCGGACTTAGATTTTCTAGTTAGTTATTAGTACGTTAGTTTGGGGTTGTAACCCTTCTTGTTTAGATTTATGGATCTTGTTAGAGTTTTGGAACATTGACTTTCAGGTTCTAGGTGTTACTTCCGCATTTGTTTTAGTTGTTAGACTTTTGTTTGGAGTTTATGGGAACTCCATATTTCTTTCCTTTGCATTTAACTTGCTTTCGTAACCTTAAATGCTTTAGTAATTTGATTTAGTTGATAGTTTGGGTTGTAGTAATGGTTCTCCCACCATAGGGTTAGTGTGGGTGCCACTCACGACGGTCTGTGTCGTGATAGGCTGCTACGTGCATTGAAGAAGCTGATTCTGGCTATCATGGGATTAATCATTCTGAAAAAAGTTGAAATTTGTTCTTGAATTTCAAATCCATGTTTCGCTTGAAGAAACATGAAAACCGTCACAAACAAAAGAAATAAATAAAAATTTTGCCCCAGTTTTCACTGGATTTTTTTTTGAGTTATTAGAAAATGTAAATAAATAAAAATATACTCAGATTAGGAAGTTCTTATCCTAGAAGAAAAAAAACGGTCTCAAACTAGGAAGTGTTATCCTAGGAGAAAGTAACTAAATCTCATTATGTAGGAGGGTCCTGCTAATCCCATTGTCCGGGAGGGTGATGAGTCCACAAATTAGGCTCTTTTAGGGCTTTATTTTGATAGATTTAGTGTCCTCAAATGCATATTTTGTCTCAATAACTGATGAAAATCCTTAAGTTTCAGGTATTTGGAGTTAGATACAAAGCATACACACTATTGGGCAGAAAGGAACAATGAAAAGAACGAAGAAAAGATGGCCTGAGGATCGCCTAAACCGTTAGGCGAGTCGCCAAATGGCTATGGTCTCGCCTAATGTTTCAGTGTGCCAAGCTCTGAAGGAGAAAATCAAGTCCACGAGATAAAGGAAAAGTCGGCGAGTCGTCGAACGATTCTGCAATGCAGTACTCCATCGCCCAACGTTACAGAACTTGAATTTGCTGAAGGCCAATGCAGAAAGGCGATGAACAAGACCAAAGGGCGGATCACCGAGTGGATCGGTGATCCTGACTAACTGCGCCGAGTGGTTCTTTGCAACACACTTTTTGACAACTGTAAATACATGTTTGAATTTTTAGTTTAGTAGGCAATCAATATTGAATTTTAGAATATCAAACATTATTTTTAGTTTTTAGAACTTATAGTTTTGGAGACATTGTTCCTTAGCTTTGAAGATTTCCATTTCTAAGCAATTGGAAGTGGGTATTGAAGATTCTTCATCTTAAACGTGTGTAAAGACAATATCTATCGTACCCTTTTGATGGAAACACTTTTCGGTATCAATTTCTATCTCTTTACTATGTCTAGATAAAACCCCAATTCTTGGAGTGTGATTATGTGAATATGGGTTAAATTTACTTCTGGTTATTGCTAATTGATTGTTAATTTGCTGTTTAAAGGTGATTTTGTTCAGTAGTTGTGTTTGAATTTAATGGGATTGTAGTTGCAAATAAAATTTTATCTTCGTGTTTTTGGCTTGCTCGAGAGAGAGGTTTTAAAACCAAAACTACTGAATCGATAGTCGGTGGTTATTGGGTTGTCGTGGGTTCAACTCGAGAGAGTGAATCCTAAACCCTCTCCCACACATTCAACTCGAGATAGTGAATGGACTAAAGCGAAGGCTGTGCTAATTTGCTGCTTATCGGTGTTCGAGAGAAACCGATTTGATTCAGGGTAAATTGTGCGAGAGAAAATTTACCCCCACTAAAGTCTAGCTTAGTTACCAATTTACAGCGATTTACTATCAATAGCATTTACCCGGTTGTTTATTTTAGCCCATAATCGTATCACATCCTAAGAATCTCGTCTCCATATTTGTATTTTCGTTTTTAGTTGTCGTTTTAGTTGCTTATTGACTACAAAACTCCCTTTGATAGTTGACACTTGTGTCACCTTTTAATTTGATATGTTTTTCTTCGTATATGTCTTTAGCTATAATTGACTGATGCGAAGTTGTTGCTTTTCTCTTAATTCTTGATTACAAACCGCTCCCTTAGGACTCGACCCCAACTCACTAGTTGGGTTATATTACTATTGAACGACCATTGACGCTTAGTATTGGATGAAACGTCACTGATACGTCAAATCAAAATGGCGCCGCTGTCGGGGACTGGTGTTAATTGAGAATTTTTAGTTAAGTTGAATTTCGCTCTTGTTAGTTATAGTTCTACTTACTTAATTTTTAGTTTTGTTTTTGCTTGTTTGTGTATTGCAACAGGAAAGATGAGTGTGAATGGTAACTATAGGTACTAAACGGATCACCCTCTTTTGAAATTATTAAATCTTAGGGATAACCTCCTAACATTCAATCAAGTGGGGGGTGAAACTATCCATGAGATGTGACCTAGGTTTAAGGCATTACCACAGCAATACCCAGCTCATCGAATACCCGATAAATTGTTGCTGGAACGCTTCTATCGGGGTCTTAGTCCTGATAATAGAAGCGTTGCTGATCAACTCTATGCAGGTTGTTCGATATAACAACCCTATGAAATGGTAGCCCAACTCCTTGATGACATGATTAAGACCAACAAGGAGACAGAGAAGGATCAAGAATGGGCCGCACTGCTGACTCAGCTGGATGTCTTGTCCAAGAAAGTCATGTAATTGGAAGCACTATCCACGAAAAAGGACAAACACTTGCCCCCTCGAGAGCGTAAAAATGTGAAGAAGCAGGAGGGTGGACAAAATGAGGAAGTCCTCTCACTCATTCTACATAAGATCAAAAAATAAGATAAGGTGTTGGATGAGATAAAAGAGAATATCAAAATGTTGAATCAGACGACAACCTCTCATTCCATGATTATTCAGCTACAAGACGCCAGATAAACCAAGTGCTTTCGTGTCTCTACTCACAGCAAAAAGAGGGTTTGCCTAGTGACGCCATGGCCGACCTCGAAAATGTGGTTTAAGTGTTGACTAGTATCGTGCCACGATGTTAACTAAGGCGCTGCTTGGGAGGAAACCCAAGACTCCTTATCGCTCTATTTTTTCTTTAAGAAATAAAGGTGTGTTGTTTGTGTAGGTCGGAGTGGGAAAGTTGTTGAAAAGTGCAGGTTGGTGAGAAAAAACTCTAGTCGGCACATCGCCGAAGCGGTCGGCGATCCCGACCTAGACCGCCGTTGGACTCAAGACAAATTTAAATGGGAATCTGTAAAACTCGGCGAGGCTAGGAAATTATTGGTGAGTCGCCGACTAGTTCGGCGATCGCGATCTATACCGTTTTTTGGACCCCCCAAATCAACTGAGGGCCCTGTAACACTTGGCGAGGTAAGTGACCACTCGACGTGTCGCCGAATGGATCGGTGACCACGACTAACATCGCCGACTGGGTGAGAACTGGACGGTTTTAAGGCCAAAGGTTCGAAAGTTCCAATTTCTTTCACTTTCGCTCGCCTTCTAATCTTCACAAACTCACACCCATTTAGTATATTTTTTATATTTCTTGCTTAATTACTGTATTTGAGTCGTTGATTTGTGCTCGGAGTTGGATTACATTACAACCTAGCTTTACAGTCATTATTAATCGGCAACTAAGGTTGGTTTTCCGAACCCTACATTTATTTTTAGTAATTTGTACTCTTATGCAAGCAATATTAAGTTGTTGATGTGTGCTGGGTCTCTCTGATAGGATTAGTATGTTTGAATGCCTTATTTGAATTATTAATCTTGCCCGTAATGCTTATAATGTCGATTTCCCATGTTCTTATGCCTTGAAATTGGGTAAATCTTATGGGGTTATGCTTTCATGTCATTGTTTTTAGTTGGGTGAAGTCTGAGTAGCCTCTATTTGTGCCAAATGACGTAATTTGCCTAATGATAGAGCATGTAGCATCGTTCTTAAGGACAAATGTCGTCAAATGGCCAAATTTGGCAAAACCGAGAGAAGTCTCAGTATCGCAGGGCAATGGGTGTTATGGGTCTTGTTTGAATTTGAGTTGTGCATGGTTTGATTTTGTTTTCGGAGGTTGCGGGGTTGTATTCGAGAAATTGGGTTGAAAATAGGCACGTTGGGTCGTTCGGTGAGCTGGGTCGAGTTTGCCAAACCACTCAGCGGTTCACCTAATGTCCCCATCTCACCTTTAATTTCATGCTTTACTTGTTGTTTGGCTCTTTAACTTTCGGCGAGAAGCCTAAGGTCGCCGAAAGAACTTGGCGACTCGCCGAAAGATTTCTTGATCGCCCTTTGTCTGCGACCTAAACCCTTTTTGCACTGTAACTTTCGGCAAGCTGAACCTTGCTCGCCGAATGTTGTTGGCGACTCAACGGAATGCCTTTCCCCTCGCCTACTTGCCACAACTTTTGAGCCAATCCTTTCGGCGAGCCCTATTCAGACCGCCAAAGCGATTCGGCGACTCGCCGAGTAGCTCGGCCAATTTTTCTGCAACTGTTTTTCTATGAAAGTGATTAAGTTATTTAAATTTTTTCTTCATGTTTTACAAATATGGTAAGGACAAACATATACATGCCACCCTGTAAGAGTACGGGGTATCACAATCAACGAAGGGGGATCAAATCCTTCAAAAAGAGGAAAGCAAGAACCCCTACCAAGTGACAAAGGAAAGGGTAAGAGACCCAAGTCTTTAAGGACTACTACTGGCTCCCAGGCTGCTCTATCTAAGTCGGATGATGACCAACCTCTACAGTTGACTTGACGTATCCGGGTGCTTCATCCAATACTAAGCGTCCACGGTCGTTCAATAGTAATATAACCCAACCAAGGGTTGGGATCGTTCCCACTGAGAGCGGTTTGCAATTGAGAATTAATAGAAAAGTAAAAATGTGTTCAAGTTAATTATAGCTATAAACATGAACGAGTAAAAACATGATAAATTAAAAAGGTGACACAAGTGTCAATTATCAAAGAGGGTTTTGTAAGCAATTATCAACTAAAATGACAACTAAAGAGAAAGTGCAAATATGGAGACGAGATTCTTGGGATGTGATAAGAATATGGGCTAACATAAACAATCGGGTAAATGCTATTTATAGTAAATCGCTGTAAATTGGTAACTAGTCTAGACTTTAGTAGGGGTAAATTTTCTCTCGAATAATTTACCCCGAATCAAATCGGTTTCTCTTGAAAATCGATAAACGACAAGGAAGCACAGCCTTCGCCTTAGTCCATTCACTCTCTCGAGCTGAATGTTTGGGAGAGGGTTTAGGATTCACTCTCTCGAGCTGAACTCATGAAAACCCAATAACCACAGACTATCGATTCAGTAGTTTTGGTTTTACAACCTCTCTCTCGAGCAGCTAAAAAATACGAAGATAAAATTGTATATGCAACTACAACCCTATTAAATTCAAACACAACTACTGGACAAAATCACCTTTAAACAACAAAATAACTATATATAAGCAATACCCAGCAGTAAATTCAACCCATATTCACAAACTCACACCCCAAGAATTGGGGTTTTAGCTAGACATAGTAAAAGGGAAGAAATTGATACCAAATTGCATGATAATCAACTAGGTCCGATTTATATTTACTTGAAACAAGTCTACGATGAAGAATCTTTAACACCCACTTCCAATTTCTTGGAATTGGAAGTCTTCAATTCTTTAAAAGCTAAGGAAAGTTGTCTTCAAAATCTAAGTTCTAAAACTGAGTTCTGAAATGTAAAACTTAAAAATTGCATACTAAACTAAAAATTCAAACAAGTATTTATAGGTGTAAAAATTATGCTGCGAAGGATCACTTGGCGCAGTTAGTGTAGATCGCCGATCCACTTGGCGATCCGCTCTTTGGTCTGGTTCATCGCCTTTCTGCATTATCCTTCAGCAACTTCAAGTTCTGTATCTTTGGGCGATATAGCACTGCCTCGTGGAACCGTTAAGCGACTCGCCGACTGCTCCTTTCTATCGCCTATTTGATTTTGTCCTAGGGTTTGGCACACTGGAACATTGGGCGAGACTAAGGCCATTCAACGATTTGCCCAATGGTTTAGGCGATTCTCAGGCCTTCTTTTCATTGTTCTTTCGGTTGCCTTGTTCCTTTTTGCTCCAGAGTGTCCAAGCTTTGTCCCTAAGTTCAAATAACTGAAATTCAAGTATTTACATTAGTTATTGACACAAAATATGCATTTGAGGGCACCAAATCCATTAAAATAAAGCCCTCAAGTTCAGCAGTTCAAAAAGGATGTCTCAAACAGTGCTACACAAGTCTCAATCGTGAATGCACACAAAAAGTCTCAACTTACTCATGCAAGAATCAATTGTGCACTCAAAGTTTCAAGTTGTGACTCACCATTATCAAAGAATTTCAAGCTCACTATACTTGCTTCAAATGCAAGTTCAAGATCAACAAAGGAAATTAAATGCCCTCACACAAATAATGATTCCATGTTCACACACAATGGTTCAACAATTTAAAGTTTCGGAATCAAGATCAACACTCACACTCACAAAGATAAACACAATGCATGATTTCACCCATAGGTTTGCTCTTATTTTCCAATTGACTTTTGCTTTAGCACATTCAAGATCAAAAAGGTCTTTTTCAAGGCTTGTAATGGGGCTGAGTGTAATGGTATAGTCATTTAGACTTATAGGCTGAAAATCCTCATGAAATGTGATGTGAACAACACCTTCTTTCCTTCTCTTTATCAATTTTATTCAAGCTAAAAAGTCACCTCTTATTCATCTTCCATGAGTCATTGGAAACCCCATTTTCTTTGATTTCCACAACTTTATTTCACCACTTTTTTTTTTCTTTTTCAATCGTTTTTTTTTTTATATATGGAGGGGTTCCATTTTTTCTCAAAACATGGGCACAAGGGACTTCTTTGCATTTACTTGATTTGCCTTCTCTTTTCACCACACCCCCAACTTAGGCTTTTGTCCTAAGTTGGCTATTCAAACAAACCACAGATCATGAGGATTATGGGTAATGGATCAATAAAAGGTAGCAATGTTATCAAGTTTCTTCCAAGAAAAGGTTAAGGTTCAAAGGGTGCTCAAAAGAGGTTCACAAAATCACAAGATAGGCCACAAAAGAAGTATATGTCAAATTGGTTCACACTCTTTAAAGTTGCCTAGGATCATCTCAAGAAATTGCATCACAAAGTCAACGGGACCAACAGGGCAAATTCTAGGTGTCATCACACATGGTTCACAGTAAGTTCATCACATAAGGCATTGACACCAAAGTCAAACAAGACTCCGCACTTTCGCAAGTGTGTAATGTTCATCACAAGAGACTCGATTCAATAATTGGCTAGTTACAACGAGATGCAAAGAGTTCACATACTATTTATGTAACTTCAATTGGCCTCGTCGAAGCCGCGCATTCATTTATGTTCGATTATGAGAACTATTCAAGTCATCGGTATTGATCAAAATCGATACTCAAATTTGCAAAAGAACAACCACATTGAACACATACAAGAGGTGACAATTTTTTTTTGGAAGAGTAAAAAATCATTTACAATTAAAAGCAAGGAGCCACAAGCTCAAACCTTCCACAAAAAACAGTGTATAACATGAATTTAGCTCAAAGCCCAAATATATAAACAAAATAAGTATATTCATTAAAAGAGTCACGTAAAAGGTGAGCCTCACCCCACCACAAACAAAAGCGTTTGTCCTCAAATGCAAATGAAAATATCCAAAAGTAAAATAAAGTAAGACATAGATGGAGGTAAAGAGGGAATCCTGTCTAGGCAATCACTCCATCTCTCTGGGAATCAGTGCTCGGTGCATCTGTCTGGTCTCGGGTGAGGTACACAGAGTCCCTTCAAAAGGAACAATAGCACTAGACTCATCAGGAGTTGCTACAGGTGTATCCGCCAAATATCTCCAAACAGCTGTATAAAATCCCCGAGCCCATGAAGGTATAGAGGAGTCTCGGGAGGTAGTCTTCCTGCCAGAACCGGTCTTTTTGCCCTTGCCTTTGTTTCCAGGTGAAGGTTCTTGTTTTTCCTTTTTGGGAGGATTCGACCTTCCTTCATTCAATTTGAAATTCCATGCTCGTATCAGTTTGGGTGGCATGATTCTCCCAACAACTTTAGGTCTAGCCATGTTTGCGAATCTTCGAGACAAAGTTAGAAAATCTTTGACAAAAACATAGAAAATCAATTGCAAGCGAACCCACTAAACTCTTTGGCGAATCACCGACATCAGTCGGCGATCAAGGGTTTTCTCGCTGAGCAGTGAAGGGCCGAAATGATGTAGGGTGCAGACAAAGGGCAAGCAAGAACTCGTTCGGTGAGTCACCGAGTGCCATTGGCGATCTCAGGATTTTCGCCGAAAGTCATAGAGCCAAAGCATGAAATTAAAGGCGAGATGGGGACTTTGGAAAACCGCTTAGTGATTTGGCGAGCTTGACCCAGCTCGTCAAACGACCCAACGTGCCTACTTTCAACCCAAATTCTCGAATTCAACTCTGCAACCCCTGAAAACACAATTAAAGCATGCGCAACATAAATTCAAACAAGACCCATAACATGCAAGCACTACCCACATAGTTTTGATACATTTCAATGCACCAAGCTACGGAATTTCAACAACCAAGACACTACGGGCAAGATATTCGAATTAAAATCGGTATTTATGCATGCTAATCCTATCAAATAGGCCCAACACACAACAACATGGTAAGTTCATACAAATGAGTACAATTTCAATAAAATAATCTCGGGGTTCAGAAAACCAACCTTTGATGCCGATTAATAAAGATTGAATCGCTAGGCGGCAATGTAATCTAACTTCGAGCACAAATCAATGCTAAAACTACTTTAAAAAAAATCAAGAAATATAGAAACTAGAGTGTGGATGTGAATTTGTGATGATGAAAAGTGAGGGAAAGTAAATAAATTTGAAACTTTTAAACCTGTGGCCTGAAAAACCGTCCAGTTCACGCCCATTCGGTGACATTAGTCATGCTCGCCGAGATACTCGATGACATGCTGAGTAGTGATTCACCTCGCCAAATTTTACAAGACCTCCAGTTATTGTGGGGGTCCAAATGGCAGTCTCCGTCGGGATCGCCGACCTGGTTGGCGACTCGTCGATAATTTCCTGGGCTCGCCGAGTTTTACAGACTCTATTTTGAAGATGTCTTGAGTCAAATGGCGGATTAGGTCGGGGTCACCGACCTCTTTCATCGATTCACTAAATGGACATGATGCTTGCCAACCTGCACTTTTCGAACACTTTCAACACTTTCACCTACACAATCAACACACCTTTATTTTATCACAAGAAAATAAAGCAATAAAGAGGTCTTGGGTTGCCTCCCAAGCAGCGGCTTAGTTAACGTCACGACACGACACAAGTCGACCTTCAAACCTCATTTTTGGGGTTAGCCATAGTATCACTAGGCAAACCCCCCTACTGTCTCGGGTTGAGATGGGATGATATATGACCCATTTGGGTCTCCAACTGCTTGATCGACACTGAATGGGAGGTGACGGTCTGACTAAGGGTAGACACATCGTCTTTCATTTCTTTTAAAATCTTGTCTGACCCTTCAACTTTGTTGAGGATACGAGAGAGAATATCCTTAGACCGACCACCTTCCAAATCTTTTGACTTTTGGCACTCATGGGGAGGCACATACCTATCCTTCTCCCCATCCTTCCAATTTGGATTACGGTCCCTCCATTAACAATCTCGATCTTTTCAACCTTCATCTCTAGCCCAACCTTGGTTACCACCCTGCCTCGGGTAGTTTAAACAATAGCCACTGTCTTGGTTGACTAGGAAATTTACCTCTTCATTATACAAGGCTTCAAACTTGGACTCATCCAGATTAGCACACCCGACACCCACGACATTGACACTTCGAGCACCAGCTCCCATGACATTTTTAGACAAAATATCAAGTTGTGTCATGATCTTGGCCATGTTTTGGTCCCTATCTTGGTCTTTCTCCATTTGTTCCTTAGTTAACTTGAACGTGAGAGGGGAGACCTGGTCTTCACGGGTATAGCACACCCTGTTTATGGTAGTCATGCAATCTAAGAGCTGAGCAGCTATCACATAAGGTTATTGTTTCAAACCTCCCGGAGAGAGTTGGTCAGCAACACCCTTATTTACGAATCCAGACTTCGATAAAAATACCGCAGTAACACGTTATCAGGCAAGCCATGGGTTGGGCATTGAAGCACCAACTTTTTAAATCGCAGCTAAGTTTCATGAATAGGATCGCCTTCTAGACGCTTTAAGCTCTGAATGTTGTCCCGAAGAGTCATCATCTTCGAGGGAGGTAAAAATTGCACTTGAAATGCGGTGACCAACTCCTCCCACGAAGTGATTGATTCATGTGGCAATTCAGCCAGCCACCTGCACGCCTCTCCCATCAAAGAGAACGGGAACAACCTCAACCGAACCGATTCTTGGGAGATATTCTTGAAAGAGAATGGTCAGCACACGTCCATAAAGTTTCTAATGTGCTCATGGGGATCCTCATAAGCCAGACCGCTGAAAATCCCTTTTAGTTGCAATAGTTGCAACATAGTACTCGTGATGTGGAACACCGCATTCCTTTCGGCCGGAGGTAAGCGAATGGCATCAATACCTCCCATGAGATGGGGGTCATTAGCATGAGACTCGTTGACATCGTTGAGATTTTTGATGCCGTCTTGATGGCCTACTTGCCTGCCATTGCTGCCGTTTACGCTCATACTTCCTGTTTACAACACAAACAAGTAAAACAAAGCTAAACATTAAGTGAGTAGAACTATAACTAACAAGAACAAAATCCAACTTAACTAAAAATTCTCAATTAGCACCACTCCCCGGCAGCGGCGCCAGTTTGACTTAACGTATCCGAGCGCTTCATCCAATACTAAGCATCCACGATCGTTCAATAGTAAAATAACCCAATCAAGGGTTGGGATCGTTCCCACTGTGAGTGGTTTGCAATTGAGAATTAATAGAAAAGTAAAAATGTGTTCAAGTTAATTATAGCTATAGACATGAACGAGTAAAAACATGATAAATTTAAAAGGTGACACAAGTGTCAATTATCAAAGAGGATTTTGTAAACAATTATCAACTAAAATGACAACTAAAGCGAAAGTGCAAATATGAAGACGAGATTCTTGGGATGTGATAGGAATATGGGCTAACATAAACAACCGGGTAAATGCTATTTATAGTAAATCGCTGTAAATTGGTAACTAGGCTAGACTTTAGTGGGGGTAAATTTTCTCTCGAATAATTTACCCCGAATCAAATCGGTTTCTCTCGAACACCGATAAGCGGTAATGAAGTGCAGCCTTTGTCTTAGTCCATTCACTCTCTCAAGCCAAATGTGTGGGAGAGGGTTTAAGATTTACTCTCTCGAGCTGAACTCATGACAACCCAATAACCACAAACTATCGATTCAGTAGTTTTGGTTTTACAACCTCTCTCTCGAGCAAGTAAAAAACACAAAGATAAAATTTTATTTACAACAACAACCCCATTAAATTCAAACCCAACTACTGAACAAAATAACCTTTAAACAACAAAATAATTATATATAAGCAATACCCAACAGTAAATTCAACCCATATTCACAAACTCACATCCCAAGAATTGGGGTTTTAGCTAGACATAGTAAAAGGGAAGAAATCGATACCAAATTGCATGATAATCAACTGTGTCTGATTTATATTCACTTGAAACATGTCTACAATGAAGAATCTTCAACACCCACTTCCAATTTCTTGGAATTGGAAGTCTTCAAATATTTAAAAGCTAAGGAAAGTTGTCTCCAAAAACTAAGTTCTAAAACTAAGTTCTGAAATGTAAAACATAAAAATTGAATACTAAACTAAAAATTCAAAAAAGTATGTATAGGTGTAAAAAATTATGCTGCGAAGGATCACTCGGCACAGTTAGTCGAGATCGCCGATCCACTTGGTGATCCGCCCTTTTTTATGGTTCATCGCCTTTCTGCATTATCCTTCAGCAACTTCAAGCTCTGTTACTTTGGGCCATATAACATTGCCTCGTGGAACCGTTCGGCGACTTGCCGACTGCTTCTTTCTATCGCCTATTTGATTTTTTCCTTCAGGGCTTGGCACATTTGAATATTGGGTGAGACTAAGGCCATTTGGCAACTCGCCCAATGGTTTAGGCGATCCTTAAGCCTTATTTTCTTCGTTCTTTCGGTTGCCTTGTTCCTTTTTGCTCCATAGTGTCCATGCTTTGTCCCTAAGTTCAAATACCTGAAATTCAAGTATTTACATCAGTTATTGTGACAAAATATGCATTTAAAGGCGCTAAATCCATTAAAATAAAGCCCTAAATGAGTCCAAATTGTGGACTCATCAACAGTCCCGGTGGTTTGAGCTCCGAGCTAGATCTCACCCCACATCTACCAGAGTCCCCCCTGCATCCACACCAGCAGAATCAATGCAAACCTCGGCACCTCCTGTGGCTCCTGTTCCACCAGTTGTTCCTCTACCTAGACTACTCAACAGGTTGAAAGGAGATGGTTTGCGAACCATTCTCGAGGAGAAGCTACTATCTACAAAGGGTCTAAAGGGAAAATACTCCAGTGTAGCAGAGTTATTATAGTGGCACCAATTCCAGATTTTCACTAGGCCCCGAGGTCCATATATTCCTTCATGGGTTCGTGAGTTTTACACAACATATGGTGAACTGGTGTCGAAGAGTAAAAATAAGGCCAGCGAGTTCAGACTGGTTAAGTCGATCACTATTCGAGGTGTATAAGTGAGCTGCAGTGAGGAGCATATTAATTTTGTGTTAGAGAGGTCTCCAGGGATTCCTCTCTCATATGAAGGTTTGCCTATAACACAAACTTTGGAGGATCTAAAGGATTGGCTTGCCCCCCTTATTTCTGATACCACTCCTAGGTAGATTGAGGTGGGAGTCGAGATCGAAAAGAAGGATCTGAATATAGCTGCCCGTTATTGGTTTGGATTCATCAGTAGCTCACTTATGCCTTCACAGAATGAATCTATTATTCGACATGCAAAGGCAACCCGCTTGGGGTCTATCTTATAAGAAAAGATGACTCAACTTGGGCCTTATCATAGAGCAGGAGATGGCCATGAGAGCCAAGCAGAGGCAGACCTCTTTTCCCTTCCCATTACTGATCACAAAGTTGTGCCGGCGTGCTGGAGTTCCCCGGGATACTGCTAGAGATTTTGATATTATCCCGTCCTCTTCCACTGACATCCGGCGCATTGAGGCCGAGTATACTAGAGAGGAGGTTGACAGGAGGAGGGCAGCTCCGGTGGATACATCCCTGGAGGTAGACGTTGATTCGATACCTACAGAGGCATATTTTCCTACTCTGATCTCTGGGTCTTCAGGTACTTCTGCCTCTCCTTCCTCGTCTTCATAGACTCCAGGCACCTCTACTTCCTCCGAGCAGACCAAGATTACTCAGGCAATGATCCTGAAGATGGGGCATCTGGCCTATTCAACTGATGTGAGGGTGACTCGGTTAGAGAAATTTGTCCCCATGATGATTGAGGCTTCTATTCTGGCTGCACTGACCCCCCTCTAGGCTTCTGTTGATGATTTGGCTACTAGAGTCAGAACTTGTGAGAGTAGGCAGGGGAAGACCTCCGATGATACGGCTTTGAAAGCTGAGGTAACTGACTTCTGGAAGGACGTAAACTATGTAAAGTCTACTGACTTTACTTCATTGCTGGGGGCAGTAGATGACAGAGATACTCTTGAGACTTCAGCGATCCCTCTGGTTACAATCCGAGATGTACGTAGGGATGAGGCAACAGTTGATGAGTCAGATGCTGAGACTGATGAGGAGCAGCTAGGGATATGAGAGGAGAGCATATATGGAGATTTGCCAGATCTTGAGGAGATGATCATGCAGTCGGTGATCCAAACATCACTGACCGAGACTTCTATAGCAGCTCCTAGTGGGTCTAGTACTACTGTTTCTTCTGAGGCGACTCTGGGCACTGATGCCCAAGTCCAGACTGATGCACCGGGCACTGATGTCCAGACAGAGGGAGCAACTGAGTAGACAAGATCCATTCTTTACATCCCTCTCTGTCTATATTTCTTAGGATTTTTGGATATTTTTAGCTTGTGTGCATTTGAGGACAAATGTTTTTTTTGTGGTGGAGTGAAGCTCACCTTTTGTGTGACATTCGTAATTCTTGTTTTGTTTATATATTTGGGCTTTGAGCTAAATTTGTGTTATACACTACTTTTTGTGGAAGGTTTGAGCTTGTGGCTCAGTGTTTTTAATTGTACATGATTTTTTACCCTTCCGAAAATTTTTGCCACCTCTTGTTTTTGTTGAATGTGGCTGTTCTTGTACAAATTTGAGTATCGGTTTGATCAATACCGACGACTTAAATAGTGTTCATAGTTGAACAAAAATGAATGTGCGGCTACGACGAGGCCAATTGAAGTTGCATAGACAATATGTGAACTCTTTGCATCTCGTTGTGACTAGCCATGTATCGAATTGAGTCTCTCGTAATGAGCATTGCACACTAGAAAAAGTGTGGAGTCTTGTTTGACATTGGTGTCAATGCCTTGTGTAATGTGCTTATCGTGAACCATGTGTGATGACACTTAGAATTTGTCCCGTTAGTTCGGTTGCCTAAGTGATGCAAATTTGTTGAGATGATCTTAGGCAACTTTAAAGAGTGTGAACCAATTTGAAATTATACCTCTTTTGTGGCTTACCTTGTGAGTGTGTGAACCTTTTTTGAGCACCCCTTGAGCCTTACCCCTTTCTTGGAAGAAAGTTGATGAAAGCTTAACCTTTCTGGATCCATTATCCATAATCCTCACGATTTGTGATTTGCTTGAATAGCCAACTTAGGCCAAAAGCCTAAGTTGGAGGTGTGGTGAAAAGAGAAGGTAAATCAAGAAAATGCAAAAAAGTCCCTTTTGCCCATGTTTTGAGAAAAATGGAACCCCTCCATATATAAAAAAAAGAAGAAGAAAAGATTGAAAAAGAAAAAGAAAGAAAAAGTTGTGAAATAAGGTTGTGGAAATACAAAGAAAATGAGGTTTCCAATGATCCATGAATGATGAATAAGAGGTGACTTTTGATATTGAATGAAAATGATGAAGGAAAGGAAATAAGGTTTTGTTCACATCACATTTAATGAGAATTTCAGCCTATAAGCCTAAATGACCATACCTTTACACTCAGCCTCATTACAAACCTTGAAAAAACCTTTTTGATCTTGAATGAGCTGAAGCAAAAGTTGATTGAAAAACAAGGGCAAACCTATGGGTGAAATCAAGCATTGTGTTTATCTTTGTGAGTGTGAGTGTTGATCGTGATTTCAGAACTTTAAATGATTGAACCATTGAGTGAATATGGAATCATTCTTTGTGAGAGGGCATTTGAATACCTTTGTTGAGATTGAACTTGCATTTGAAGCAAGTACAGTGAGCTTGAGATTCTTTGGTAATGGTGAGTCACAACTTGAATCTTTGAGTGCATAATTGATCCTTGCACGAGTAAGTTAAGTCTTTTTGTGTGCATTCATGATTGAGTCTTGTGTAGCACTGTTTGAGACATCCTTTTTGAACTGGTGAACTTGAGTTTTAGTTGAGGATAAGAAAAAATTTAAGTTGGGGGTGTTGATGAGTCCACAAATTGGACTATTTTGGGGATTTATTTTGATAGATTTAGTGTCCTCAAATGCATATTTTGTCTCAATAACTGATGAAAATCCTTGAGTTTCAGGTATTTGGAGTTAGATACAAAGCATACACACTATTGGGCAGAAAGGAACAATGAAAAGAACGAAGAAAAGATGGCCTGAGGATCGCCTAAACCGTTAGACGAGTCGCCAAATGGCTATGGTCTCGCCTAATGTTTCAGTGTGCCAAGCTCTGAAGGAGAAAATCAAGTCCACGAGATAAAGGAGAAGTCGGCGAGTCGTCGAACGATTCCGCAATGCAGTACTCCATCGCCCAACGTTACAAAACTTGAATTTGCTGAAGGCCAATGCAGAAAGGCGATGAACAAGACCAAAGGGCGGATAGCCGAGTGAATCGGCGATCCCGACTAACTGCGCCGAGTGGTCCTTCGCGTCACACTTTTTGACAACTATAAATACTTGTTTGAATTTTTAGTTTAGTAGGCAATCCGTATAGAATTTTAGAATATTAAACATTATTTTTAGTTTTTAGAACTTGGAGTTTTGGAGACATTGTTCCTTAGCTTTGAAGATTTCCATTTCTAAGAAATTTGTAGTGGGTATTGAAGATTCTTCATCGTAGACGTGTGTAAAGACAATAACTATCGTACCCATTTGATGGAAACACTTTTCAGTATCAATTTCTATCTCTTTACTATGTCTAGCAAAAACCCAATTCTTGGGATGATTGTGTGATTATGTGAATATGGGTTGAATTTACTGCTGGGTATTGCTAATTGAATGTTTATTTGCTGTTTAAAGGTGATTTCGTTCAGTAGTTGTGTTTGAATTTAATGGGATTGTAGTTGCAAATACAATTTTATCTTCGTGTTTTTGGCTTGCTCGAGAGAGAGGTTTTAAAACTAAAACTACTGAATTGATAGTCGGTGGTTATTGGGTTGTCGTGGGTTCAACTCGAGAGAGTGAATCCTAAACCTATTCCCACACATTCAGCTCGAGAGAGTGAATGGACTAAAGCGAAGGTTGTGCTAAATTTTTGCTTATCGGTGTTCGATAGAAATTGATTTGATTCGGGGTAAATTGTTCGAGAGAAAATTTACCCCCACTAAAGTCTAGCTTAGTTACCAATATACATCGATTTACAATCAATAGCATTTACCCGGTTGTTTATTTTAGCCCATAATCCTATCACATCCCAAGAATCCTGTTTCCATGTTTGTATTTTCATTTTTAGTTGTCGTTTTAGTTGCTTATTGACTACAAAACCCCCTTTGATAATTGACACTTGTGTCACCCTTTAATTTGATATGTTTTTCTTCGTATATGTCTTTAGCTATAATTGACTTGAGCGAAGTTCTTGTTTTTCTCTTAATTCTTAATTACAAACCGCTCTCTTGGGACTCGACCCCAACTCACTAGTTGGGTTATATTACTATTGAACGATCGTTGACGCTTAGTATTGGATGAACGTCACCGATACATCAAATCAGAGGGTCATGCTAATCTAAATCTCATTGTTTAGGAGGGTCCTTCTACACTAAATCCCATTGTTTAGGAGAGTCCTGCTACTCTAATTCGCATTGTTTAGGAGGGTCCTGCTACACTAATTCTCATTGTTTAGGAGGGTCCTGCTACACTAAATCCCATTGTTTAGGAGGGTCCTGCTACACTAATTCCCATTATTTAGGAGGGTCCTGCTACTCTAATTCCCATTACTTAGGAGGGTCCTGCTACTCTAATTCACATTGTTTAGGAGGGTCCTTCTACACTAATTCCCATTGTTTAGGAGGGTCCTGCTACACTAAATCTCATTATTTTGGAGGTCCTGTTACACTAAATCTCATTGTTTAGGAGGGTCCTTCTACTCTAATTCTCATTGTTTAGGAAGGTCCTGCTACTCTAATTCTCATTGTTTAGGAGGGTCCTGCTACTCTAATTCTCATTATTTAGGAGGGTCTTTCTACTCTAATTCTCATTATTTAGGAGGGTCCTGCTACACTAAATTCCATTGTTTAGGAGGGTCATGCTACACTAATTCCCATTGTTTAGGAGGGTCCTGCTACTCCAATTCTCATTATTTAGGAGGGTCCTGCTAATCTAAATCCCATTATGAGGAGGGCCTAACTAGTACCATTATGTAGGAGGGTCCTACTAATCTCATTATGAGGATGGTCCTGCTAATCTAAATTCCATTATGAGGAGGGCCTAGCTATACAACGTCCCATTATTCAGGAGGGTCCTGCTTTATTTATTATATTACTTAGGAAGGTCTCGCTTAACAGAATCATCAAATAGATTCACCACAACATATTTTTTTTCCCTAGTTTGCACCAGAAAAATATTATTTAAGCTACTAGCATAAATGATAAATAATTATACTAAAAGAAAAATGCAAGACATAAATGCAATTAGGGAGTTTGTTCCCTAGAAATGAAAGATGATAGGGTGTTTGTTCCCTAAGGTTAAAATGCAACTAGAGTGCTTATTCCTTAGAAATGAAAGTGATTTTTTAACAAATAAAAATATGCTCCAGTTTTTAAAATGAGGAACTTTGAAATTATTTTTAATTTATCATTTTTTCAATTTTTTTTAAAGAAATGATCCGATTTTGTTCTTTCAAGGATATATAAAAAAAATTGTGAGACCTAGCGCATTGTAGGACTGCCTACGTATCTTGTATAGCAAGAATCATGTCAAACGTAGTTTATATATATAAAAAATTATTTTTCACTTCTTGATTTTTTTACAAAAGACATCTTTTGAGAAACGAATCAGTTCATGATTGACAATGTTTTGACTTTAGTTGGTACCAACAATTAGTATTATGCATATGAACCCCATTCAGCTATTTTCAGGCAAATATGAGGTCAACTTTGAGTAACCCCTATACTTTCAAATTATATCTCAAACATACTTAAGTATTTATAAGATCAATTCATCTTGCATAAATTAAGGGGTCAAAATTATTCATATCCTCATGTTTCATGTGCCCTAACAACAAATGAAGTCCTATTTCACACAATAGAAGTGTTCTGATATTAGGAATTTTTAGAGGTCACTCTTACTCAGAGAAAGATGTTCAATGCATGAGAACGAGATACCATATGCTTGGCCCTCATGTCAGAATCCACTAATGTGAGAACACAAAAAATAAGATCAAATAGGACTTATCATTAGCTTGTAATGTAGGCTTAGGGAAAGGTAAGATATTCATTTGGGATAAACTGATTATTTCCTCCTTAAAATTTGCACAATGCTCTCAATATTTTTCATTTTCGCATTTGACCTTTGTTTTCTTGAAAGCT
>JAJOOO010019122.1:0-18903 GCA_029582685.1 Solanum piurae | reverse complement strand
CAAGACATGGGTTCATGGAAATTTCTTTCTTAAAACCATCAATAGACACCATTAATAACATAAATCATCAAAAAAAATCATTTAATGCAAGAACCCATGCTTAGAATCGAAATTAGGATTTTTGTGTTTTTGGAAGAACTTTGAATCATTTGAATTGAGCTCCTTGAAAGGAAGGATAATCAAGGATAAAGGATCCCCATACCTCTAAGTTGAAAACCCACGAAAATTGAAGAAGAAAGAACTCAAAATCTTCAATCCTAGCTCCAACTTCTTCTTCTTCCCCTCTTCTTCTCTTCTTCACTCAAGAACCCTAACTCTTACTCTTTTAAAATGGAACAAAAATGATCCACAATCAGCCTAACACAATAATATAACCTCAAAAGAAAAGATTTGTGAAAAGACCAAAATGCCCTTAAATTTCCGGACGGACTCCTTGCTAACTGCCCAACTTTCAAAGGGCATAACTCGCTCGTACGAACTCGGAATCGAGCAAACTCGGTGGCGTTGGAAAGATCATTCCAAGGGCTTTCCAAACATAACTGGAACTACTCCTGGATCATCCTGAGCTAGGAGCACTGATTTCCCACACTTAACCAAATTTCCAGGTTCTGAACTCTTTTCCAAAAGTGACTACTTCCAACTTCAAGCTTCTTCATATTCATTTTAAATTGTCGGATGTAACACAATTAAAACGAAATTGCATAAAAACCCCTCATAGAACCTCATTATAAAGTCAACACAAAGTCATAGGCTCTTGCTTAACCTATTATTTTCCGAGTCGTTACAGGATCCTCCTCCTTGGTCTATGAACAGACTGAAGACTGAGGGATTGAGGACCATCATCGAGGAAAAGAGGTTGTCTACTGATGGGATAATAGACATATACCTGGAGATTATGAGTTGCTTGAGGTCTCACAAGTTTCAAATCTTCACGAAACCCCGTGGCCCTTACATTCCCAATTAGGTCCAGGAGTTCTACACTGCTTACGGAGCATTAGTGCCACAAGGGAAGAAGCAGGCTGCCAAATTCAAGTCGATAGACTATATGGTTGTCAAGGGCGAAAGGTAAAGTGTGATAATGAAACTATCAATGCAGTCCTAGAGTGTTAAAAAGAAATTGAGGATGACTGTCAATACATGATCAGGACAAAAACATTAGAGAATATGAAATAGTGGTTGGCCCATCTGCTATCTGACGGTACTCCTAGGAGGATCAAGGCTGGAGCACCCATAGAAAAGAAGGACCTCAATGTAGCAACGAGGTATTGGTTTGGCTTCATCAGCAGTACTATCATGCCATCCCAGAATGAGTCGATTCTCCGCCATGCAAAAGCAGCATGCCTTGGTTGTATCATTGATGGGATGAAGCTGAACTTGGGTATGATCATTACACAGGAGATGGTTATGATGGTCAAGCAGCGCCAAACCTCTCTTCCTTTTTCGGTGTTGATCACCTAGTTGTGCAGACGAACCCAAGTGCCTCGAGATGAGAAGAATGATGTGGAAGTGACTCCCACCTCCTGTATTGACATCCGGAGGATTGAGGCGGAGTACTTGAAGGATGAAGCCGAGAAGAAAAAGGCAGCCCTGGTGGATACATCCCCGGTTGTGGATACTGATGCATTACCTGCAGAGGCACATTTTCCTACTCCGGCCCCTGGGCCGTCAGGTATATCTAGCACTGCCCCTTCCATGACACCTAGTTCCTCTACAACTCTATTTCCTCCTAGGTCTGGTGCCTCTGCTGCTGCTACTTCCCGACCTCCACTTACCCAGGCTGCATTACTATGGATGGGGCAGCTAGCCCATTCTACTGATAGGCGCGCCTCCAGGCTTGAGGCCACCATTCCTGGCATGATCGAGAGGGCTCTTGATGATGTTGTGACATCCCTGAGTATGACTATTGATGCCCTTGCGGAGCGGATAGTGGTGTGTGAGCGAGGCCAACGGGCCACTAATGAGGTGATGGCCCTAAAGGCTGTCATTGTTGAGCTGAGGAAGGATGTGGACCATTTGAAGTCCACAGACATGTCTATGATTTTTGGGACTGTAGAGATCCCCCGACATACCAGCAGATATGGATGTGTCTCCGGCTACCACCGAAGATGATGTTCGAGTTGAGAAGGTGGCTATTGTTGAGTCCGAGGATGTGACTGATGAGGAGCGGCTTAGTGGTGATGAGGAGGTTTCTTATGAGGGTCTTACGGAGATTGAGGAGGCCATGATAGATTCAGTTGTGCAGATCTCATTGGCAGACACACCCATGGATGACCCTAGTGGAGCCAGTGGAGCTGATGTTACACCGGGCACTGATGTCCCGACAGATAGAGCGACTGTGTAGACAGGATTTTTCTTTATCTCCCTCTCTGTCACTTTTATTGATTTTTAGTATTTCATTGCATTTGAGGACAAATTACTTTTTATTTGTGGTGGGGTGAGGTATTTCCATACCTACCTCTTGTGATTATTATTTTTGTATATATTGGGTTTTTGGTGTTTGAATTGTGTTTTGACACTGTTTTGTGGATGTTTGAGCTTGTGGCTCTGTATTTTGAATGCAAATTATTTTTTATCCTTCTAAAAAAAATTGTTACCTCTTGTTGTTGTGTTTGAATGTGGTTGTTCTTGTCCAAATTTGAGTCTCAATTATGATCAATACCGATGACTTGAATAGTGCTTTTAATCGAACAAAAATGAATGTGCGGCTACGATGAGGCCAAATGAAGTTGCATAGACAATATGTGAACTTTTTGCATCTCGTTGTGACTAGTTGGTTATCGAATAAGTCTCTTGTGATGAACATTGCACATTAGCGAAAGTGTGGAGTCTTGTTTGATATTAGTGTCAATGCATTGTGTGATGAGCTTACCATGAACCTTGTGTGATGACACCTAGAATATTTCCCTTTGGTCCGGTTGACTAAGTAATGCAAGCTCTTGAAATGATCTTAGGCAACAATTTTGAAGAGTGAAACAATTTGACATTATACCTCTTTTGTGGCCTATCTTGTGAGTGTGTGAACTTTGCTTGGACACCCTTTGAGCCTTATCCTTTTCTTGGAAGAAACTTGATGAAAGTTGTTGACACCAAATTTTGGTCTAATATTTCTAAAGTTAATACTTTTTAAGTATTTTATTTTTTAAATAGTTCAAAATACATGTTTTGCAATTTTAATGCAATTTGTTGATAATTATCCTTATTCTCAAAGTATTAGAATTTTTATCGGTTAATTCTGTTTATATTATTTTGTCACAGCCGGTTGAATATGTTCAAATATTTATTCATTTTTTATAAATTTATTATTTCTGTTAAATGACATTTTTTATAAAATCATTATTTCTATTAAATGACATTTTTTACATGTCATTGGTTACGTTTGTTACATTTGTTAATATTCATTTTGATATTTAACACAGTCCAGAAATTCATTCTGATATGGATAAAATTTCATACACAGATATTTTATTAACCAGTGATTTTGGCCCATAATTTTAAGATAGTTGTATTGTACTATTGCTGTTTTTCAATCTTCTATTTAAAGAATAGTTTGCTCATTAAGTTAAGGAGTGGGTGAATAAGATTTTAGGGATAATTTTCAAATTTTTTAGTGTTTAAGAAATTCTTTATTGTTCATTATTTTTCAGCAAGTCGCCGGAGTTTCACAGAAATCCGGCGCATCCACCACTGAAAACCCCGTTTGTTTTCTCCCATTTTCTCCAGCAAACAAAGACCACCATTGCTCACCTTTCCCCAATCCCACCGAAAACCCCGTTTGTTTTCTCCCATTTTCTCCAGCAAACAAAGACCGCCATTGCTCCCCTTCACTGTCCAAACAAACCCAATAGCAACCCCAAAACCACCGATTTTCCCTCTTTGTCTCATTGACTAGTGAAAACCCAACTGAAACCAGCCCACTCCAGTGAGATGCCACCACAAAACTCCACCAGAAACCTTCTCCTTCATCCACCAAAACTCCATCTCCAATCACCAAAACCCGCCTGAAAACATCGAATACAACACCTATTTCCAGCGACCAAAAGACCCAAACACTCCATTTCCATCTTTTCCGTTTCTGGTCAGCAACTCACGCTGCCAGTCCCATTCCCCTTTCCGTTTCATGATTTTTCTGTTAGTTTTGCAGGTTCAGCGCGAACAGAAGCTCCCACACGCTGTCATACCTCCAAACTTCGTCCTTTTCACTGGCAACTCCGGCTAAGCGGAAACAACCCAGAGCTCCAACCTCCAATCGCTCCGGCGAACAGACGCTCCACCGGTCACAACTCCGACCACCGGAGTAAATAAGAATCGAGACAGCCCCAAACCATCATTTATCTTCTTCTAGTTTTGGGAAACAAACAACCCCTCTTTTAATTTGTTTTGTTGTTATTATTGTTGTGTTGAATTGTGTTTTCAAATGGTTTAATTTCTCCTGTTTTAGATCTGGCCGGAGGGGTTCAAACTCCGGCCATCTTAACGAATATCTACTCAGCTTAATTTCCATTTGTGTATTGATTTGTTCCTGGTTGTTGATTATTTTAGTCTTCTCTTTTTACTGATTCTATCTTACTATTTTATTGTTTTATATTGTTAATTCTTTTTTACCTTATTCGCGGGCTGATATTGTGGTATTTGTTTTAGTGTTAATTTTGTCACTGTCATTATTTATTATTCTTGGTTAAATATTGCTTAATTTAATTTGTTATTTCTATAGATTATTTGATGTTGCTTTCTGGATGGAATAGTTTGTTCCAGTGATTGTCTTTATTTTTTTATATTATATTTTTGTCAGTTATTTGCACCATTTTGTTCTACTACTATAGTCTTAATTAGAGCCGTCAAAACGGGCTTAGCCTATGAGACCAGCCCAATCCAACCCGTTATTGGGATAGGATTGGGATAGGACTTTTCAAGCCCATTTAAAACTAGGGCTTGTAAGCCCTTGGCCCTTGAGGCTTGATCGAGGCCGGGACGGGGTCGGTTCATGGGCTAAAACTTTTTATTTAAAGGTAACTTATAATAATATCACTAGTATATTTACTTAATTACACGCTATGTTGTAATATTATGAATCTTACTAGATTTTGGTATGTCCACATATATGTATCTCGTAATATATAGACTCAAAATTAGGTTAATTTGTTCTAGATACACTATATCCAAGTAGATTACCATGTATTTAGGATACATAAACAAATATCGCGCCTTCGCTTCCCTCCCATCTTGCTTGTCATTCTCTTATCTCGCTCGCGTATTTGATATTTGAGATACATGCTAATTACACTAGATTTTTTGCTAGTGTAATTGAAACAACACCATTGTTTGTCACATTTGATTTGAAAATCTTCTCATATTCTTGATGTTATAGAATTATAAATTTGAAAAGAAAAAAAGAAGGGCCAACCCGCCCCATCCCTCGGCCCTTCTAAGGTTGGGTTGGGTTGAGCATTTTCAGGCCCTTCCAAATGAAGGGCCGGCCCGCTCAAGCCCTTCAAATTCCTTGGCCCGCGAGACTTGGGTCGGATGGTGCTGGGCCGGCCCTTTTTGACAGCTCTAGTCTTAATGTTTAGCTTAAATAAATGTGATTCGGTATTTGTTTGAATTTAGCTATTGTTACCTAATTTGTTAAAATCTAGGTGCTTTTAATTCATTTGAACTAAAAAAATTATATTTTTGCTAAAATATTTGCAGCAAGCTGGATAGGATTGTTACTATTTTTTGCAAGTTGTTGCTTTCATTTTACCTTGTCTATTATTGGTTTCATATGATTTTGTGTTGGAAATATTAGTTAATTGGTCAATCAAAAAATCTCTCTGTCGGTTTTGAAGGTTTTCCCAATGTTAAAAGACGGAAATTTAGTTTATGTTTATATTTTGTTTGTTAAAATTGGCCGATGAAGAAATTACCGCCGATTTCCAAGGCCTCCTATGTTAATAAGATAGGTTTTTATTTTTAATTTATTGTTTGATTTATTCATTTTTATTCATTACTAACACTTTTACTAAGTGTCTTTACAGGTACACAAAGTTGCTTCCCAATGAAGTTATTCGAATGAAGTTCGAATTATACTCTTTATTCATTATTTTGTATATATCGATGTTAGGCAAACCTTAGGTCGTTTCTTATATTATTATTTCATTTTATTACTTGTATATATCTCATGTTTATTATACTTGTATATTATTTTATCTCCTCCTCAATTTGAAAAAAATAAATTCAGTCGGGACCCATAGTTGTGGATTTCGAAGGATGCCTAACACCTTCCCTTCGGAATAACTTGAACCCCTTACCTAGAATCTATTGGTTTCGTAGATATTTTTTTAAAGTTAATTAATTAATTAGTTTCCTACTTTTTCCTAAAATTAGGTGGCGACTCTGTTTTTACCCCTTTACCCTTTTAAAAATTCTTTCAACTCTTTTAAAAATTGATAACCATTTTTTGGTGAGTCACCGCGATGTTGTGCTCTCTCAAAGGATGTCAACAAAAGTAACCCCTCTCTATCCATTCACTCATAATCTTCATGAAGTGTGACTTGTTTGAATGGCCAACTTAGGCCAAAAGTCTAAGTTGAGGGTGTGGTGAAAAGAGAAGGTAAATCAAGAAGTGCAAAAAAGTCCTCCTTGATCCATGGTTTTGAAAAAGATGGAACCCCTCCATACAAAAAAAAAAAGAGAAAAAGAAAAGAAGAATGAAAAAGAAAAAGAACGAAAAAGTTGTGAAAGTTGCAAAAGAAATGGGGTGTCCGGTATTCCATGAGAAGTGAATAATGGGGTGAATTTTGAGCATGAGTGAAAATGTTGAAGAAAAGGAAAGAAAGTGTTGTTCATACCACATTTCATGAGGATAGCAGCCACGAGCCTAAATGACCATACATTTACACTCAGCCCCGTTACAAGCCTTGAAAAAACCTTTTTGATCTTGAGGGAGCTGAAGCGAATGTTGATTGGAAAATAAGGGCAAATCTAAGGGTGAAGTCATGCATGTGTTCATCTTTGTGAGTGTGAGAGTTGTATGTGAATCCGGAGCTATAAATTGTTGAACAATTTTGTGTGAATATGGAATCATCTTTGTGTGAGGGCATTTGAGTACATTTGTTGAGCTTGAACTTGCATTTGAAGCAAGTATTGTGAACTTGAGAATCTTTGGTAATGGTGAGTCACAACTTGAACCTTTGAGTGCACAATTGATCCTTACATGAGTAAGTTGAGTCTTGTTGTGTGCATTCATGATTGAGTCTTGTGTAGCACTGTTTGAGACATCTTTTTTGAACTGCTGAACTTGAGTTTTACTTGAGGATAAGGAAAAGTTTAAGTTGGGGGTGTTGATGAGTCCGAGATTTGGACTCATTTAGGGCTTTATTTACAATGATTTAGTGTCCTCAAATGCTTATTTTGTGCCAATAACTGATGTAAAACCCTTGATTTCTAGGTATATGGATTGAGGAACAAAGCAAGGACGCTAATTTGCAAAAAGGAACGAAGCGAGTTGAAAGAATGAAGAAAAGCAAGTCTGGTGATCGCCAAGTCCACTTGGCAAGTCGCCAAATGGCTACTTGACCGCCTAAAGTTTCAGTGTGCCAAGCTCTGAAGGAAAGAACCAAGTTGGCGATAGAAAGGAGCAGTCGGTGGATCACCGAGTGGTTTCGCGATGCAGTGTTGGATCGCCCAAAGTTATAGACCTTGAGGATGCTGAAGGCCAAGGCAAAAGGGCGGTGGAAATGACCAAAGGGCGGATCGGCGAGCCCGACCTACTGCGTCGATTGACTCCTCACAGCACATTTTTGGCGACTATAAATACATTTTTGAACATTTAGTTTAGTATCATTATTCATTCTGAATAGTATCTAATAGTCTATTATTAAGTTTTGAACTGTGAGACAAGTTTTCTCTAGTTTTTCTTAGCTTTGAAGAATTGAAGTTTTTCATTTTTGAAAAAATTGGAAATGGGTCTTTGATATTCTTCGCATTGGACCATTGTAAAGACGAAATCAATCTTACCCAGTTGATGGAAACTCAATTTGGTAACGATTTTTATCTTTTTATGATGTCTAGCTAGAACCTCAATTATTGGGATGTGATTATGTGATTATGGGCTGACTTAGTTTATGGGTATTGCTAATTGTTAGTTTAAATGCGGTTTAAAAGTGAGTTCAATCAGTAATTGTGGTTTAATTTAAGAATTGTAGTTACAAATGCAGTTATACCCTTGTGTTTTTGGCTTGCTCGAGAGAGAGAGAAGGGTTTTAAAACTAAGTTTATTAATTGATGGTCTGTGGGTATTGGGTTGTCATGGATTCAGTTCGAGAGAGTGAATCCTAAACCCAATTCCACACTTTCAGCTCAAGAGAGTGAATGGACTAAGGTGTGGATTGTTCTTATTTTTCTTGCTTGTTGATGTTCGAGAGAAATTGACTTGATTCGGGGTAAATTATTCGAGCGAAAGTTTACATCCTCTATAGTCTAGCTTACTCACTAATATTTAATTATTTTCTAATAGTTGTAATTACTCATTTGTCTATATTAGCCTATAAACGAATCACATCCCAAGAACTCGTCTCATTATTGTTACTATGTATTGATTTCCGTTGTTTGTATTTGACAATTTCAAACCAAAACCCCCCATTTGACATTCGTGTCACCCCCTGATTTGAATAATATTTTTATTCGATAATTTTTATTCTTATGACTGATTTGACCATGTTCACACTCTCCTATTGAATCTTAAACACGTACCGCTCCCTGTGGGATTCGACCCCAACTCACTTAGTTGGATTTTATACTGACTAGCGATCGTTGATACTTAGAATTGGATAAAGTGTCCTTGAAACGTTAATCATTTAGTATGAGGGAGAATAAGTGATGAGCCTATATGGTGTACAATGGTTGGCACTCCTGTAGGTAAATGTACCTTATTCTCACTACAATGAGAGACATTTCTAGGGGCAGCTAACATACTCAATGACTTGACCATATGATTGGAAGCACCTGAATCTACAATCCAATGGACTTCCTCCTCAGCCATACCTGATGCCATAGCTGAGTGGTTGTCCTCAGGCTCTGAGTCAAGTAGTTGTAAAATCCTGTTGTATTGTTCCTTGGTGAACTAAGGTAGGTTTGAGATCATCTCATTTGGAACTTGGTTGAATTCTCCACTTTGCTGCATCTTTAAGATTCCTGCAAAATTGACAGAAGTACCAAAATTGCCACCACTTACATTGCCAAACCTATTGCTACTACGAGCAGATGAGTCTCCTGCAGACTGATTGTCACTGCTAAACTTCTTCTTCTGCTTAAAGTCTGAGGGATATCCATAAAGTTTGTAACAAGCATTCCTTGTATGACCTCTAAGATGACAAAAATCACATACACCATTACCTTTCCTAGGTCTGCTATTATAGGGTCCAGATGAGTAATGACTTGGAGGAGGACCTGAACCACCTCTCCCTCCTCTAGGATAGTTGTTGCCACTTCTCCCACCTATATGAGGTTGCCCTGATGGAGATATACCTTTACTGCTGCTAAACAAAGCAATTCCCTCTGAGTTCTCAATGCCAGGAGGAGAGTTCAGAGATCTCCTACTCTCCTCAGATAGGATCATGGCATATGCCTTGTTAATAGAAGGAATAGGTGTCATCATCATGATTTGATTGCTAGACTGAGAATAAGACTCGTTTAGGCCCATGAGAAATTGGAGAAGTTTTTTATAGTCAAAGTGTTCCACATATTGCTTTGATACAGGACAACTACAGCTTGGACAGGGCATTAATGCATCAAATTCTGCCCACTGTTCCCTCATTTTGGAGAAGTAACTAGAAACTGAGGAAACTCCTTGAGATAAGGTAGTTAACTGTTTATGAAGGAAGAAAATACGAGATCCATTCACTTTGTCAAATCTCTCTTGGAGATCCATCCAAACCTTGTGTGCACTTGAAGCATAGACTATTCCACTAAGCAATTCAGTACTAACTGAATTCGTGATCCAAGACAAAACTATGTCATTACATTTCTCCCAAAGTTCATGCAAGGAGGGGTCAAATTGTTCTATAGGATACTTGCCAATAACAAATCCTAATTTGCTTTTGCCAAGCAAGCTAATGCGCATAGAACTACTCCACAAAGCATAATTGTCTGGACCAGTCAATTTAATGGAGATTAAGGAGCTACCTGGAGTATCACACGATTGAAGAAACAGAGGATGATGTTGATCGATTGTCATCACAGTGTTAGTTGCGTCACCTCCAGTAGTGCTATCGACTCCAACTACAATAGGCATTTTGTTGCAGTAGATTGTAAAAACTCAATCCTAGCTGCTGCAACTGCAAATTACTACTTGAACAGGCTGAATCTGAGAATCGATCGGAGAATCTGAGAGCCGATCAGAGAAGAAGAAGAAGATGTATGAGAAGAGTTAAGAGGGGGGATGCTTTGATACCATGTTAAACTCCATCATCTTCATCATATGTATCAGTTAGCTGGGAGGAAAAAGAGTAAAGCTAGACAGAACAAAACGAGAAACTGATTGATTATATTTCCAACTGACCCTCTTTCACATATACAGAGGTTCTATTTTTATACAGTCTAGATTCATAACTGCCTAACAACTTTTATAGAACTAACTATGATTAGTTAAGTTAACTGGCTGAGCTAGACTTGGCTGCTAGTGAGCTCCACACTATCTTCTTAGATCAACTGTCCCCATCTCGGCAAACAATCAGCAAAGCGCAGACCTCCATAGCTCCGGCAAGCAAGACTGAACCCTCCCTGTTATTCTTCTTTCACTGTGGTATCGATCCTTTTTTTCTTCTCCTCTTTATTTTATTACATTTTGTATATATTCATGCTTATTTATTATTGGGTCTGTTCATATTTATTCATTTACATTGTTTTATTTCACAAATTCGGTCGGAAAAAGGTTTAACTCCGGCAACATGGATGTTTGATCTTAGTTACTGTTCTTTGTCAAAAGTTGAAATGTTGTAATTGCCTTTTATTTATTTTTCCTCACTGATGACCCATTTGCTTTTAATTAATGCATTGTTGGTTAGTTAGTAACCTTATTATTTTATTTATTATTACTTATTTCTTATAGTTTAATTGATAGATAAATTTTGTTGGGTCAAATATTTTTATATGCTACTGTCTTTGTTACTATTTGTTTTGATTTTCATATGGTTGTGCTTTAATTTTTATTTATATATTTAAACAAGAATATTAAGTGGTTGGTGATTTTCTTTAACGGTATATTATTTCCAATTCATTAGTATGTTGTTATGATGAATGTTACTAACATTATTAAATATTATATGAACTTTTTTACTTTCTTTGTTAGTATGTTATTTATGCATTATTTTTTGTGATGATGTGCTAATTAGTTCATTTGTTACACTGATGTGCTCACTGTCAGTTATGTTTGTCAGACTACTGTTTTTACCTTTCATTCTTTTGCAATTTTGGATATTGTTTACTTGATTAGATTATTTATATTATAAGTGAAATTGGCCAATGAAAAATTTCTCCGTCGATTTTCAAGGCCTCTCCATTTTAAAAGATGGAAATTTAGTTTAAGTTCATATTTTTGTATGTTAAAATTGGCCGATGAAGAAATAACCGTCGATTTCCAAGGTTTCTCATGTTCATAAGACGAATTTTTATTTTTAAGTTATTATTTGATTTATTCATATTTATTTATTACTAACACTTTTACTAAATGTCTTTACAGGTACCCTGGAGTTGCTTCCCACTAAAGCTAATCGAATGGAGTTCGAATTATATTTTTTATTCATTATTGTGTATATTATCGATGTTAGGCAAACCTTAGGCCGACTTTAATATTATTATTTTGTTTTATTACTTTTGTATATCGCATGTTTGTTTTACTCGTATATTGTTGTCTCCTCCTCAATTTGAAAAAAAATGAATTCAGTCGGGGACCCACAATTGTGGATTTCGAAGGATGCCTAACTCCTTTCCTTCGGAATAACTTGAACCCCTCACCTAGAATCTATTGGTTTCGTAGACATTCTTTTTAGTTAGATCATTTAATTGGTTTCCTAGTTTTTTCCTAAAATTAGGTGGCGACTCCGCTTTAAAATTAGTTTATTCTTAAAATTCTTTTAAAATTGATTAATTCATTATTTCTTGAGTCACTACGATGTTTCGCCCTATTTGAATAAAGTAGGGATGTAAACAACGCCTACTAATATATCCGAAAGTCCAGTGATGTATGCGTAATCCATAAATTATAAGGGACTTTTGAAATTTGAAAATAGTAGAAAAAGGGAAAAACTTACCTACACCAGGTGTTTACACCAAGCCAATACATGCATGTCATGGGTTTAAATTTAGTATAAATTTTAGGAATCACATAGTTTTAATATGAAATTACAATCTATCCCTATCTAGTTTGTAATTACATTAATCTCTGAAAAAGTAAAACAAACCGGATACATAATATGTAGCTCGGATACATGAAAAACTAGCTCGGATACATTATAAAATAAATCGGATACATAATATGTAGTTCGGATACATTAAAAAGTAGCTCGGATACATTATAAAATAATTTAAAATTATGAGAGAAATAAGGGATTTTAGAGGTTTTTAGAAATAGAAGGGAATATTAGAAATAATGAAAACATAAGACGTGTATTTCAGTAATTTTTTCTTAAATGTATAGTTCATTTTACTTCATTAAATCACGTAATAATGGAACTTGCATTGACTTGGTATAAACACCCGGTGCGGGTAAGTTTTTTCCATAGAAAAATAATAAAATTAGCTCTTAACACTATGAGATTTATGTAAATTATACTAAATTTTTTATATACTTTAAATTATTAATATTATGACTTATAGAATTATTTATTTTTATTTTATATATAAATTCACAATAAAATTAAATTTTACTTTTAAAGTTCGTGATATCATATGAATCGATGAGAGAGCGAAATTTTAATTAATAGAAAGTGGAATAGATCCCGATCCTTCTTAATTTAATTTTTATTTATTGTTTACTTAAATTTATGTCGGCTTAATTCGTCTCTTCAATTTGGTAATTTAATAGTGCCGATCGACCTTGTTAGATAGTGATGTAGCAAAGAGCCCGAATGACTTTTATTTAAGCACGTGAAAGTGAATAGAAAAAATAATTTTTAAGTAGATATTTTTCTAACTATATATTAATTATCATATAATCAATATAATGATTTGTTATATTCTAGTGTTTTTGATGATCCTCATAAATGCAGGGACCCGGTCCTTGGCAGAGTACTTCCGTCCAGATTCAAAGTGGTACACAGCTGTAAAGCTATCTTTACAGTTGTCTTGTCAGGTTAGTTGGTGAGATATGCATGGTACTTCACCAATAGGAAGGGCGAACGAAGTTATTTGTTTAAGTGGTCAAAACCCTTGTTGGTAACTGATATATACAACAATAAACAAATAACATTATTCATTCAAGAAGAGAAAGCTAGAAATTCTTTTTCAAGAACTCAAGCATCAAAGAAAGAAGCAAGGGACCTGGTCTCGAAAAGTCTGCGTACGAGAAAAGGACGAAAAGACAGATGTCAAAAGGCTGCCAACTCTGATGTGGTTGGTGCACAACTTTTCATAACAGCAGGCTTTCAGCCAATGGCCTTGTCCCAAGGGTTTGTGTCCATTTTGATATAGTCTCTTCTCCAAAACACAAACTCAAGATTCAGCAAACAAAGTTGTGAATTTCTGAAAATTCATAAGCTCAAAAGAAAAGGCCATCTTCAAGGAAGAACACTCCTCAAGAGCAACAGAAACCTAATAGAGATTCTTGCGTCTTAGTTATCTTAGGGTGTATACTTCAGTGCTTATCTTGTAAATTTATTCCTATGTTATAAAGGAATTAGATCGTTGTTTCGTTTCTGAAGAAAAAATCTAAATCAGTCAAGTGTTGATTGATTTAGTAGGCAACATTGTTATTGCTTAGTCAAAGTCCAAGTCATCTAGAGTTAGGTGATTTAGTAGGCAGTGTTGTATCTGCTTAGTTGAATTCTAAATCATCTAAGAGTTAGGTGGTTTAGTGGGCAGTGTTGTATCTGCTTAGTTGAATTCTAAATCATCTAAGAGTTAGGTGGTTTAGTGGGCAATATTGTATCTGCTTAGTTGAAGTCTAAGTTATCTAGAGTTAGGTAGCTTAGTGGGCAGTGTTGTACCTGCTTAGTTGAATTCTAAATCATCTAAGAGTTAGGTGGTTTAGTGGGAAATATTGTATCTGCTTAGTTGAAGTCTAAGTTATCTAGAGTTAGGTGGCTTAGTGGGCAGTGTGGTATCTGCTTAGTTGCTTTCTTTGTAGTAGAGTTTCTACATTGAGGGGGAAGAGATTTAGAGGTAAATTCCTAGGTTGCAAGAAGTTGTAATCTGAATCGCTGCTCCGTTTGAGTGAAATGGAGTTTGGGTTGAAATCCTGTGAGTACAGGTTGTGGTTTTCACCGCCCTTGAGCAAGAGGGTTTTCACGTAAAATTCTTGTGCCTGATTTACTTTGAGCTATCTAGTTTCTGCACTTTTATTTCAGTTACTATTCTTGCTGAGTCAAGGGACCTGGTCCGTTGATTGATAGTGAATGCATACATCTTAACATGATTTATTTATTTCAGTTATATTTTTCTATATTTTCTCTTAATATACATTGTAAATTTTATTCTGAATGTATTTTTATTCTTTTTTTAGATGCAATGGTTATTTGTTTCAACTATTATTATTTTCTGAACTCATATCTATAAAATGTAGTTGAAATTTATTTATTTAGCTAAATTAAGGGAAGTTTCAGCCAAAACAATGAAGTGTAAACATGTATCTTCTATAAAAGAAAAAGAAATTGTAATTTTTTTCATGCAAAGACTATTTGCATGAAAAAGTTCACATCAAAGCAAAGAACATACCAAACTCACTACTTGGGTAGAGAACCACAATCACTATCCAATGTGATGCAATTTTATGATAATTGTTGGTTGGTTAAGCCTTGTTTAATTACATTGTTTATATTGCCAGGAGGATGTTGGGACATAATGTTCAATGATCCTTCTTTTATTTGTACTGTTTCATGGTCACTTTGGTAATGAAATCAAGTTTAGTTCCCAAAAAAAGTGTGTATTACTAATATCAAGAATTTCGAGGTATTAGTAATGAAAGGGTTTTTAATACATGCATTAGAATGGTTAAAGACTTCATGGCCCCTCAAATACTCTTTTTAAATATTATTAATTATAATTGTGAAGGGTATCTTTGTAAATAAATATATATATGCAATGCATGCTATTTTTAATACATCAAACCAAACAATGCATAAAAAATATTAATAGTACAAGTTGCATTATAAATGCAGACATTACTAATACACTCTATTTAGCATTATTCTTATACACTCTTATCAGTGTATAATTAGTTTGGTCCTTGTGGAAATTATGTAATTTCTCTTTTTTTATTTTGTTATACTTCAGCGGTATTAGCGAGCATGACGATCCGAGTTTTAATGGTAAGACTCGGACCTTAAGGGAATACCATGGTGCGTAATAAAGCGATGGCAAACGCTAAAGGTCGTGTTTCATCCCATTCTCTAAATGATTAGAACTCATGGTTAAAAGTTATATAGTTATCCGTATGCCCAAACCGACCACAAAGGTCTCCGAAGTGATGCTTGATCCGGGAACCAGTAGTCGTGTTTAGGTCTCAATTTGAGGTATTCAGTGATGTCTTGGTCGGTTGGCTGGTTAGGAATCAAAATATTTTCCTCTTTCCTGACTCTTCTCTATATCTCTGTACCAACAGTATTTATGGCATCTCGAATTTCTTCAATTGTTGGAGTGATTTCCATTGTTCCAAAATGAAATACCATTTTTTCATTGTCCCAGTATCTGGTGAGGACTTCAATTAACTCAGGTCAAGCGGTCATATCTAGAAGTACTGTCAATGCCCCAATGTGCTTATCGAGCTCCCTTTTGTGGAATTTAGGGCTGGGCATGAATGCCGAAAAATCAAAATATCGAACCGAATCGAATTATTTCGATTTTGGTATTTTGATTTTTGGTTTTGTATTCGATATAGATTTTTGTTTTTTTAGGTATTTCGATATGCGAATTTTGTATTGTTCGGTATTTTGGTTTACCAAAATATATTATATTATAATATATATTAATATTATATTAATTATTAATATTAAATAATAAATATTATAGGCAAAATTAGGTCAAGACTCGAGACTTCTCTTTTCAAACTTTTTTATTTTCAGTTCTCAAAACCTCCTGAGCAGTGAGTGTCGCACGCCATCCGTTCCCACTTTCCACTTTCGACTTCGACCAACGACCGACCAGCAGCAGGCCAACAACTGACCAGCACTATAGTCTCCAGCCACAACCGACCGGTGAGGTGGCGACCACCAACAAGGCAGTAACCGACCGGCGAGGCGGTGACCACTAGCAAAGTAGCAATTGAACTAACAAACCGACCTGAAATAATATAAATCGAATCAAACCGAATTATTTTAGTTCGGTGTTCATACACTAATAACAAGAATCAAAAATTGAAAAAACTAAAAAAAAAATCGAAACTAAATTACTGAATGCCCAGCCCTAACAGAATCCATTGAGATTGTTAAATCACATCTTAAGCTTGGAAGGTGCATCTACAATCATGTCGAATTTGAGGAAACGTGTCATACCTACAAGACAAAGCACAATTAAAGTCCCCTCAAGAGGTAACAATTTGGTTACTAAACATACATCTTTCATATGTCACACAAGAATGATATGTCGTTAGGTCGTGGACATTGGACATATTTTGGTTATTTACTAATGGACTTAATATACCTTGACTATTAAGCAGTCTTAGACTAATGCTTAAATAGGATTTTGGCTTCGCTCTACACTAGGTGGACTAGAGTTGGTTTTGAAACAAGACTTGGTTACCTGAGTTGGACAAACTGTGGGGTGAATATAATAAATGGCGTTGAATAACCACAAGTCAACTATCCGTCTATGACTTCAAAAATTAAAGGATTTTTTTCTGAAGGGACAACCAAGAATAACCATGTAACCGTCCTTTTTCTAATGCATACCATTTGTCGTGTAGCGGAATTCAATGCCATGAAGTGCAACAGTTATAATTTAAAAAATTAAACAAGTAAAAACAATTATACAATATAACCAAATAAATCGAATCTTAAGGTTAGAACCTATTCGAAGTCTCTAGCAGAGTCATCATTCTATTTTATGTTATTTTGTTTAGAAAATAGTCGTCACTTAAATTTTTTTGAGAAAAATCAAGAAAAAATTAATTTCAAAAGATTTAAAACAGAAAATCAATTGAAATGCCAAAAGGGGTTCGGGGTTCATAATAACACTTCAAGAAAGGTTTTATATAGGGGTGTGTATCGTTCGGTTCGGTTTATCGATTTTCAATTTTTAAATATGCTAAACCGATAACCTAACCAATAAGATATTTGTTATCGGCTTTCGGTTTATAAGTTTTAGGTCTTTAACGGTTCTGTTTTCGGTTTAACCAATAAGAAAATACTTTCAAAATAAATATATGACTTATTCAATAATTTAACGTGATACGCATACATCGAAATAATCATCTCAAATGGGACAACAGGGACCACTTGCTGTATTTTGGCCATCACAACAAAGTCTTGGTCAATTTTTGATCACCATAATATATAAAATGAGGTCCCCTTTATGCAATAAAGAGAATCAAATAAAATCAAATCATAGACAAAAGTCAAAACAGTAGCAAATGAGGTCATGCTTATGGTAAATCATATATAAAGAAAAGACTCAACTAGATGAAGTTCTTACGTTATTTTAAAACAAAAACACAAACTGAAGTAATACTAAAAAGTAAAACCTAAAGGTTAAATAACTAAAAGCAGAGAGGAGAGTTGATTGCTAAGTAGTGTTAATTATTGCGTAGGGTCTTTATATTTTAGTATAATATACTACCAATTATATTAATATTTTTTATTTAATATATTATATATATGTATAACTAAAAATTAAAATAGTAAATTATTATATTCTTAATGGGTTATTGGTTAACCCAATAACCCAATATGAAAAAAACAATAACGAACTGATAACCCAATAAGTTTTTTTTGTAAAATCATTAAATAACCGTTAACCCAATAACTCAATAACAATAAACCAATAACACTTTTTCGATTTGATTTATTGGTCGGTTCAGTTTTTGCACACCCTAGTTTTATAAGCATTTGAAGTGTCCGCTAACACGCAATTATCCAACAATTAATTTTTTTTGGCTAAGACTAAAAGACAATAGGCATGCTTAATTACTTTAAAGAAATAATCAACTTTTTACACTTCAATAATTTTTTGAGGAAAAAAGGACATTTTTGTTTCAAATATGATTAAGTAAAGGAAGCTTCCAAATATTTTTAAAAAACAATTGAAAAGACAAACAATTACTTATTACTTTATTTATTTATTTAAAAAATAAAGTATTATAAATAACTAATACAAAAGTAGCTATCTTTTGGAAATTTTGAATTAAGTTAAACTTAAGATTAATGAACAAACAAGCAAATAATAATTAAATAAAGGATTAATTACATATATACACATCTTTATTTTTCATAATTTCCATGATTCCCTATTATTTTGAAATATTTCCAAAATCCCTTATTTTCACCCAATTCTCAAGTCATCCGGATACATAAGTATTTTAGCCTTAACTCATGTTTTTCCTTCCTTTTTCACTCCTTTAATCTTTCCTAATTTCACTCCACAATTTTATAAGTTACAATTTTCATCTCATTTTGAATTTCAAAATGATTCTCTCTCTAGTCAATCAAATTTAATTCACTGAATTAGGTACTTTCATATTTTCCATTGTCGTTTTTAAACAAAAAAAAATTGTTTTTA
>JAJOOO010019121.1:0-18422 GCA_029582685.1 Solanum piurae | reverse complement strand
CCCGAATTTTGTACTCTAAAGTATTAGATGGTTTTGAGACATCATGTATAAAGTCTAGAAAGTCTTCCGCTTGCTATTATTTTTTTATGCAATCTTTTCTTGGTAAAGAAAGTTTTAAATTCCTTATGGTTTTAGTGTCTATGCGATGAATGAATGCCAAGAGGCTTGTATTAGACCTCTTCGAGGTCGAGTACGCCGGTTACGACTAGGGGGTGCTCCCGGGTCGTGACAGATAGCTTAGTGTTGAGAATCCCACTCCCCTATGGATAGCTTGCATTTGTAACCTAGTACACTTGTAAGGGTAGAATGACTTAGTTGGTTTAGGACTATTTCATGGTAGCTAGGATAGGACACTTGTACCTTTCCTAGAGTAGCTTGGACTTGCATGTTAGTATGTCTTCCAAGGTAACTATCTTAGCTTAACCTAGTTATGTTAGTAAGATGATACCATGGTCTAGACTATTAGGGGGTTATTCCTTCGTAGCCTTGAAGAGGAAAATAGAGTAGAGGGATTAGTCCCCAACTAGTGAACATTCATGGTAGTCTAAAGGAGTACTTAGTGTGGGTAGTAGTATGGTATGCTATCCATACATGGCACAAGTATGACTTGGGCTAGTTGTGAAGGGTTCTCTTATGTAGTATGACTTAGCTTGGGTTGTTGCCATAGTTGCCTTCCAAGATATGATTGACTAAGGTGGTAGTTCCCTTGTCTTTATGAAGTAAGCTAATAAGTAAGACCAAAGGGGGGTGAATATGACTAGGATGACTTCAAGGTTATGCTTAGTGTGACGGGTAGTATGGGATGCCTTCCATACATTGAACAAGTGTGTCTTGAGGTTACCTATAAGTATGGTAATCTTATGGTAGAAAGACTTATGACTTAACCATGCACTTAGAATATGATTAAGATGACCAAAAAGGGATACTTGGCTTGGGTAGTATTATGGGATGCTATTTTTGCTTTGCACTTGTATGCTTTTAAGGTTACTTGAGAATGGTGCTATTATGATTTTGATGACCAAGGGTCAATTATGCTTATATGATTATGACTTACCTCCTATGCTCATTAACTATGTCCTATGTTGACTTGTGTTTATATGATGCTTATGTTGGAGACCATGTTATGACTATGATGATTATGTTATGACCATGTTATTATCTCTTATGCTTATGTCTTATATTGACTAACCATTTGAGAAGCTCCTATGTTGTATGCTAGCTTTCATACTTGGTACATTTTGTACTAACGCATATTGCCTACATTCTAATCAAATGTAGGGTTGAGGAGATTGAGTTGCTTTGAAGGCTAGGTTTCCAAGGATCAAGAAGAATTGAAGAATTGGCGAGTCTTCACAGCTTCGAGGACAAACCCATCATGTTCCTTTATGTCATTTCTTTATGTTTTAGACTTTGTATGGGCTGCGCCCCAAGATTTTTATTCAAGTATTATGTTAGATGGTTTAAGACAAAGGTTTAGTAAAGACTTCCACTTCTTTTGTTATGAAAATGACTTCGATTGTAAAAGTTTTAAATTGTCCCTACTTTTCTAGTATCTTATGTTATGATTATGCTAAGGGCTTGTATGAGACCACTTCTGGGTCAAGTACGCCATGTTACTTCTAGGGGTTAACCCCGGGTCGTGACACTTTAAGCTGAAATATGAAGTTGTAAAGCTAGGCAGCAATGAAACCCAACTCTGAGAACGATATCAACGAGCAAAAAGCGAAAAAAATGCAAGAATGTAGAGAATTTAAAGTGCGGGTGTGATTGTATGAAGCTAAAAGTGTGAGAATATGAAAGAGTTTGAAAGTTTAAACCTTTGGCCTTTTAAAACTATTGAGTACGCGACCCTTCAGCGATATAAGTCGACCTCACCGAACCAATCAGCGAAACGCTGAGTGGTTACTTACCTCAGAAAGTTTTATAGGACCTCCAGTTAATTTGGGAGTCTAAATGGTGGACAAAGTCAGGCTCGCCGACCTATTCGGCGAGTCGCCAACCTGTACATGGGTTGGCGGAGTTTTACAAACTCTCACTTGTGATTTTTATGAGTCTAATGGCTGTCCTAGTCGGGCTCACCAACCTCTCCGGTGAGTCACCGACCAGACTCTTGGCTCG
Organism: Solanum piurae; assembly: GCA_029582685.1. Lineage (NCBI taxonomy): Eukaryota > Viridiplantae > Streptophyta > Magnoliopsida > Solanales > Solanaceae > Solanum > Solanum piurae. The sequence goes on along the minus strand of JAJOOO010019121.1, from coordinate 16,304 downwards.
CCAACCTGCATATTTCCAACACATCCCACTTTTCAACCTGCAAAATCAATACCCGTTATATAAAAATGAACATACCGGGATAAAAACTTGTGTTGCCTCCCAAGAAGTGCCTTAGTTAACGCCGTGGCACGATTCAAGTACCCCACTGAAGCTTCGTTTTTGGGGTTTGCCATAGTATCACCAGGCAACGCCCCTTGTAGTCTTGGGTAGAGATGAGACAATATATGACCCATTTGGGTCTTCAGTAGCTTAGTATATATGGAATGAGAAGCAGTCATCTGATTTAGCATTGAGACAGGCTCTATTATCTCTTTCAACACTTTGTCGTGTTCTTCGACTTTGTTGAGAATGAGTGAGAGTATCTGTTCTAACTGTCCACCCTCATAATCCTTGGGCTTTTTACGCTCATGAGGAGGAATGTACCTATCCTTCTTTTTGTACCGTACTTCAAATTCCATGATCTGTTTGGCCAAGAGGTCCAGCTGGGTCAAAATATTGGCCAAATTCTGGTCCCTCTATAGCTCCGTGGTGGTCTTAGTTATGCTATCGAGGAGTTGGGATACTATTGCATAGGGTTGTCGTATTAGACCACCCGGAGAAAGTTGGTCAGCCACTTCTCTGTTCTCAGGACCAAGACCTCTATAGAAGCAGTCCAGTAGCATCTTATCTGGGATTCCATGAGTTGGGCATTGCAATAATAGTGTCTTAAATCTCAGCAACAACTCATGGATTGTCTCACCCTCCAAGTGCTTGAAATTTAGGATGTTATCCCTAAGAATCATCATCTTTGAAGGAGGGTGGGCAACTTGGATACATTTGTTACCACATACGCTCATTTCTTGTGTTTTAACAAGCAACACCAAAAACCAAAACTAAAATTAAGTAGATTCAACAATGACTAACAAGATTTCAATTCAACTTAACCAAAAGAATTTCAAACAACACCACTCCCCGGCAGCGGCACCATTTTGATTTAACGTTTCAAGCCCACCTCATTCAATTCTAGGTGTTCAACGATCGTAAATCAGTAAAAAAACCCAACTAAATGAGTTGGGGTCGAATCCCACAAGGAGCGGTACGTGTTTTAGATTCAATTGGGAAGTATAAATGCGGTCAAATCAGTCATAGGAATATAAATTATCAAATAAAGACATCATTCAAGTCAAGGGGTGACACAAGTGTCAAATGGGGGGGGGATTGGTTTTGATTATCAATTACAAACAGTCACAAACAATGCGAATTAACAATAATGAGACGGGTTCTTGGGATGTGATCGATTATAGGCTAATATAGACATATGGGTAATTGTAACTATTAGAAAATAGCTAGATATTAGTGAGTAGGCTAGGCTATAGTGAAGGTAACTTTTCTCTCGAACAATTTACCCTGAATCACGTGATTTCTCTCCAACATCAACAAGCATGCAAAATAAGAGCAGTCCACACCTTCATCCATTCACTCTCTCGAGCTGAATGTGTGGGATTGGGTTTAGGATTCACTCTCTCGAGCTGAACCTAGGTCAACCCACTACCCATAAACTATCAATAAAAAACCTTAGTTCTAAAACCTCTCACTCGAGCAAGCCATGAACACAAAGGAAGAACTGCATTTGCAACTACAATTCTTAAATTTAACCACAATTAATGATTGAACTCACTTTTAAATATCATTTAAACTAACAATTAGCAATACCCATAAGCTAAATCAGCCCATAATCACACCGCAAGAATTGGGGTTTTAGCTAGACATTATAAAATGGTAAAAACCGTTACAAAATTGATTATCCATCAACTGGGTAAGACTAATTTCGTCTTTACAATTCTCCAATTTGAAGATTTTCAAAGACCCATTCCAATTTCTCAAAAGTGAATTTATTCAATCCTTCAAAGCTAAGGAAAAACATACTAAGATATTGTTCTCAAGAGCAATTGATCCAAAAATAAGATCCAAGATACTTATCTAAATATTCAAAAATATATTTATAGTCACAAAAAAATATGTTGCGAAGAGTCAATTGGTGAAGTAAGCCGGGCTCGCCGAACCACTCGGTGAGCTGCCTTTTAGTCTCTTCCATTGCCCTTATGCCTTGGTACTCAGCATCCTCAAGGTCTATAACTTTAGGTGATCTATCTTGGCTTCGCGGAATCACTCGGTGATCCACCGACTGCTCCTTTTCATCGCCAACTTGGTTCTTTCCTTTAGGGCTTGGCACACTGGAACTTTAGGCGGTCTGATAAGCCACTCGGCGATGCGCCGAGTGCTCTTGGCGATCCTCAAGCTCACCCATCTTCATTTCTTCAGCTTCTTTTGTTCCTTTTTGCCTGTTAGTGTCCTTACTTTGTTCCTCAATCCAAATTCATGCAAATCAAGGATTTAACATCAGTTATTGGCACAAAATAAGCATTTGAGAACATAAATCTATATAAACAAAGCCATAAATGAGTACATATCTCGGACTCATCGGCCTCTTCGTAACTGCACATTTATTTGGTTCAATTAATAGCACTATTCAAGTTATTGGTATTGATTCACAACCGATACTCAAATTCACACAAGAACAACCACAACCACACACAAAAGAGTTGGCAAAAATTTAAAATTTTGTCCAAAACCATTTTTATTAAAAACAAGGAGCAACAAACTCAAGTATCCACAAGATTAAGATCAAAACACATATATAGATCAACAAAACCCAATATTCAAAAACAAAATAGAATCACAAGAGGTATGTATGGAAATACCTCACCACACCCACAAAAAAAAAAGTAGTTGTCCTCAAATGCAACTAAACAAAAATAATCAGTAAAAACAACAGAGAGGGAGGTAAAAATATCATCCAGCTAGGCTAAGCCTGGGGTGAAGTCTGCATCACATTTGCTCAGTCTATCCAGGCATAAGTGCCCGAAGTCTGATCAACTACAGTTGCACTAGAACCTGCCATAGAAATATCCCTCAAGAAGGTCTAAACAACATGTACCATAGCCTCCTCTACCTCAGTTAGGCCATCAAACACAGTCTCCTCCTGAACACAAAGCTACTCCTCATCAGTCTCAGTCTCAGCCTCAAAATTTGCAGCCGCATCATCAGCTCTAATCTCATCTCTGGTGGTAGCCGGATGTCACGACCCGAGAGTACCCTCTAGTCGTAACCGACGTACTCGACCTCGAAGAGATCTTGTACAAGCCCTTAACATTCATCATTGCATTTGTCATAGAATAAAAGCAGAAAATTTAAAACTTTTCACAATCAATGTCAAAGTCTCTCATATAAGAAAATAGAATGTCTAGACACCATCTCATGAAGCCATCTAAGTACAACATAAGAATCTCAAATAGGGAACATAGCCCTTACAATATAAAAGTCTCATAGTAGAGAGTACATAAGAAGTATATTAGTCTATTACAATAGAAAGAAAACATAAGTGGTATCATGTTGTCCTCAGAACTTGAGGTCATACCCAAAGCCTCGGGGAATGGAATCCAAGACTCCTTTCCTTCAAAGTAAGAACCTACTAACCGAAGCCTACACTTAGTAGAAAATAGGAAGAAATATGGGTTAGCACAATTAATTGTATTAAGTATGGAAGCCATGCAATTAAAACCATTTTAAAACATGCATAAAAGGGACCTTTGTTGAAAACATGCTATTCCAAGTTAAAAGCCACAATGCACACTCAAAGTACACATAGTCAATCCATACAATAAGACAAAGAAACATCTATGATCATAAGTAACCTCATACATAACCATAGTTCATACCTTATATGTTTGATCGAGTTCAATTAACATCATACCATAAGGACACCACCCATGACCTATTTTCAAGTTCACTTGTGCAATGTACATATGAATTCCCATACCCCCATATATACTAAGTAAAACCATCAAGAAGGCACAAGTTTAGTCACATGCATAACCAACATCACAATAGGTGAGACCATACTTGACCTCATTCATAAGTTCAATAGATACATAAAGGACTCACACAATAACTACTCAAAGATCCCACTTGTGCAATGCATAGGTAAAGTCCCATACCCCCACCTATACTAAGTAGTACCCTTCAAGAAGCCCTAGTTAGAGTTCATATTCATATTCATGAGTCATCTTCACTTCTTAGTTCATATTCTTTAACATAGGGAGATTTAGCAATAACCGACATAGACCATGTGAGCTACATGAAATCTGGTGTCTTTCTCCCACACTGAAAAGAGAGTGTCCTACTTGCCAAGGTAGAACATACATACATAATAGCATCTAGGTAGATCCACTAGCTAAAAACCTGTGTTGGCACATAGTTATGGAACAAGGAGATTACTACTCGAAACCCGGACTTGCTAAACGTAGAAGGTTTCCATCTCATGAGACAACACATATATTGGGAACTCAGACTTGCTAAACGTAAAATGAACCTATGTGGGAGGCCGGACTTGCTAGACGTATAAGCCTCCATCTCATATTCATGTTCACTCAGTGCTAAGCACAATCTCCTTTCAAGTAACATATAGTCTTCACATTAATCTTTAGTTCATCAATAAAAATTTAGGGACTTAGTCCCTCATATCATATAGCTCAAGGGTTTCAAAGATGAGGATAGACTTTCATCATAGAACCAACAACATGTGAGAATTTATCTTTCATATCATGGTCATATAGTGTTTATGAGAATTGCCTCTTATTCAACATAACAACACATTCATAATCATCTCATAACATTCATGTTCATATCATAGCATAACATACATGTTCATAGTTAGGGTTGTAGGGGAGAGGAAATCATAATTCAACCCCACATTACATAATCAATTAGGAACCTCCACCATAAGTGGATCAACAATTTAATACAAGAATACTGATCACATTGAAAGCCCTTACTCATAGCCTTCAAGGCATTCTTCAAGATCCAATCCTAATTTCATAACATTCATACATCATATAGAGTAACATCATGATACAATAATGAATTACATGTAAACATACTAGATTATCAACCTTCATTCATTAGTCAAAGCATACTAGGGTATAGACTTAAGAAAGAAGGGGAAATCATGGGTCTTGTAGGGGATTGGTCAAAACCCATCAATATAACATAAATCCATCCACAAACATTCATATATAATCATAATTAACCATTTTAAATCAATAGAAATGGTTTAGGAAAGAGACCCATGAGTTTGATTGAAAATCTAGAATTTGGGGAACTTTGAAATCAACTTTGAAAGGACCTCTTGGGGAAAGATTCCCAAGAGTGAAGAGCATCCATACCTTAATGAAGCTTTTCCTTGAATTTGGGTTGAAAACCTTGGAGCTTGAACCCTAATATTGAAGCTTATATGTTCTTCAATGGACGAACTCTGTAGAGAGAGAAATATTTGAGGGAATTGGGTTTTGAGAGAATAATTGGGTGTTTGTGTTTTTGATTTTGGGAATGGGTGGAAAATGACTTAAAACATATATAAACCATCCCCTGAAATACCCAAAACACCCCTCACTTAATTGGACTAAAATAAAAAGACCCAAAACTCACCTCTTAAAATGGACCCCATCACGGATCACACACAACCTCACGCCTCGTGGAGAGGACCACGGACCGTGGTCCCTCCCGTGATCCCTCCCGTGAAGGTTGAGGAAGTGAGCCCCCTAACTTGGGCTCCAATTTTCGTGACCAAGTCACTTTCACGAGCCACCCCTCACGAGCCGTGAAGTGCACCACAAGTCGTGGTTGTGCTCGTGAGGGTTGAGGCAGTAGCCTCTTCAAAGTGCACACTCCCACCAAAACTAAGGGGACTTAACGCCTCACCTCACGAGCCGTGGAGTGGACCACGACCCGTGGTCCCTCTCGTGAGGGTTGGGGAAGTGTCTAGGACACTTGGAGTTCCCTCCTCTTGGGCCAAGGCAACTCCACGAAACCTCCCACTGGCCATGGTCATGACCACGGGCTGTGGTGGTGGCCGTGGAGTGTTGAGGCAATAGCTCCAAGTTTGGGGCAGCCTTGGCTTTTGGCCTTGGCTTGCCCCATTAGCTTGGCATTTCTCTAATAGGCCTTGACCCCTATACCCCCTAATCTTTGTTTAGATGGTCTATTAACTTAGGGGAAGTTATTTCAAAAGCTTTTAACCTTACGTTTAGCTAGTTTGACCTATCATTTTCTGGAGTTTTACAATACCCCCCCCCCTTAGGAATATTCGTCCCCGAATGACACCTTAAACCTTTATAGGGAAATTACGACTCAAGACTAGCAGCCCAACAACATACCTCATAGTAAAATGCAAAACGCAAAAGGAGGAAACATCAACTCTATTTTAGACATAACAATGCATCATAAGGGAGTAGGAATTTCATCCACAACCCAACATGCTCAAAACATCCTCATTTCATATCATATAAGGAGGAACTACCTTCTCCAATTCAATAAGATCAACATGAACATAAAGGAGACAATATGCCATTTCCACAAGATACAACTAAGCCTGTTCAATACAATATCTCATGAAGTGAAATACACCATCAACATACTAAAGTGCAAATCAACCAAGAGGAACATATAATTCATGAAAACTCAAGATACATTATAAATTAATTCTCACATAAAAAGAAGGAATCATGAAAACTCAAGTTGCACAATAAAGGCTTCTTCACATGGACTCACACAATATAAGGAAAAATCATGGAAAAATCTCATACAATACACATAACTTCCAATTCACTATAACTTAAGAGAAACTAATTACCTCAAGTTTGAGTAGAAGTAGGAGGAAAGAGATGGGGATAACGGGACATTATATCGGTCTCGGCCTCCCATGTAGCATTTTCCACCAGATGGTTCCTCCATAGAACCTTAACGGAAGCTACCTCTTTATTCCTCAACCTCTTCACTTGTTGGTCTAGAATCTCAACTGGAACCTCTTCATAGGAAAGGTTCTCATCAACTCCTAAGCCTTCTAAAGGAAGGATAGATACCGGATCACCTATGCACTTCTTGAGCATTGACACATGGAACACCGAGTGAATCGGAGCCAACTCAATAAGAAAATTCAATCATAAGCAACATTTCCGACACGTTTCAAAATCTCATAAGGGCCCACATACCGGGGACTAAGTTTCCCCTTTTTGTCAAACCTCATTACCCCTTTCATGGGTGAAATCTTCAAGTAGACCCAATCACCTACCTCAAACTCAAGATCCCTCTTTCTATTGTCGGAATAGGACTTTTGCCGACTTTGAGCCGTTTTAAACCTATCTCTTATAAGTCAAACTTTCTCAATGGCCTCATAAAATAACTCGGGACTAAGAAGAGAAATTTCACCTACTTCAAACCACCCAACCGGAGACCTACACTTTATCCCATAGAGTGCTTCAAACGGAGCCATATCAATACTTGAGTGGTAGCTATTGTTGTAGGCAAATTCTATCAACGGTAGATGACGGTAGATGATCATCCTAATTACCCTTGAAATCGATGACACATGCCCTCAACATGTCCTCCAAGGTTTGAATGGTGCGTTCCGCTTGAACATCTGTTTGGGGATGAAATGTGGTACTAAGCTTCACTTGGGTACCAAGCCCATTTTGGAATGCCTCCCAAAAATGAGAAGTAAATTGAGTACCTCTATCGGAAATAATAGACAAAGGAACCCTATGCATTCTCACTATTTCCTTGATGTACAATTTAACATAGTCCTCCGCCGAGTAAGAAACTTTGACGGGAATGAAATGGGCTGATTTGGTCATCCTATCAACAATGACCCAAATAGAATCATGTGGCCTTCGAGTACGAGGCAACCCTACCACGAAGTCCATATTGACATCCTCCCACTTCTAAGTGGGGATGTCTATATTTTGGGATAGGCCTTCCGATTTCATGTGTTCGGCCTTGACTTGTTGACAATTAGGACATTTGGCTACAAAACTCGTTATACCTCTTGCTCCACATTGCCTTCCTCCAACCTTCTAGAATTATCCCTCCTAGTAGTCATATCTTTAAAAACATCGAGCGCAGATAAGAGAAAGAATTATATAGTAAAACTCCAAGGCACTACTTCATGAAGTGAAGAAGTGAGGTTTCCTAGACATCTGATAGCAACCTATTCATAAATATGAATAAACTATATATTTTTAGCCTCACATCTATTAGTAGTTGAGTTTTCATTGATGAATTATAGTTGCAAATACAATTCTAGTTCAGCATTCTAAGCTTGCTTGAGAAAGAGGTTTTAGAGTTAAAACTATTAATTGATGATTGTAGTGATTGGGTTATTGTGGACTTTTCTTGAGAAAGTGGGTCTAAATTCAATCCTACTAATCTAGCTTGAAAGAGTAGATTGATTGAGGTATTGGGCTGTTTATATGTGTTATGCTTGTTGAGGTTCGATAGAACTCGCTTGATTCGTAATAGTTGTTTGAGAAGTGATATTACACCTAAAACCTAGCCTACCCACTAACATTCAACGATTACTAGTAAATAATAATCGCCCATTTAGCGAAATTGGCATTCAATTGATCAGACTCCCAATGATCCCTCTCTACTTGTTTAGTCTCGATTGTACGTAGTTGTTAATTTTTCACTCAAATTCCCCCATTTGACATTAATTGTCAACCCCTTGCTATTTACTTTATTGTTTAAAAAATGTCTACTTCTACAAATGAATATATCACTATTTCACTTCGTAACCTAATTCTTTACTGTATCACTCCTTATTGGATCGACCCCAACTTTTAGTTGGGTTTATACTTGAATGAGACCTCCTACACTTAGAATCAGATGAATTGTAGTTGAGCACTATCAAATATGGCACCGCTGTCGGAGAGTGGTGTTTAAAATTCTTTTAGTGAAGTTTAGTTTTGAATTGATTGTGTTGTAGTTGAATCAACTTATTTTTGTGTGTTAGTGGTTGCTCTTAAACATGTGAAGAGATGAGTGTTAACGGGTTCAATGCCAACCAATTTGGGCATAATGATGACATCGATAACTTGCACGATGTAAATGAAGATCAGTTGGGAAGTGTGGGTGCAATTTGATTGCCTCCGATTGTGGGCAATGCGGTGTTTCATGTGACTAGCATTATATTGTTGATGTTGCAAATGAAGGGTCTATTTGGAGTTCTAGTTACTGCGGATCCTCATGAGCACATCCAAAAAATTATGGATGTGTGTGGGCCATATTCTTTCAAAAACATCACTCAAGAGTAGGTCTGACTTCGTTTGTTTCCCTTTTTCCTAATGAGGAGGCAACGAAGTGGTTGGCTGATTTACTAAGGGATTCAATCACTTCTTGGGAGGAGCTCACTGATGCATTTTATGTAAGGTTTTTCCCTCCCTTGAAGATGGTGACATTAAGAGATAATATTTAGAACTTTAATCTAGTGGATGGTGAACCAACTCATGAGAAATGGTTGAGGTTTCAGAAGTTGTTGCTCAAATGTCTAACTCATGGGCTCCCAAGCAATGTGTTGTTACAATATTTCTACCGGAGACTCGACTCAGTCAACAAAGGTATGGCTGACCAACCTTTCGAGGAGGAATCATGCAACAACCGTTTGATATAGCATCTACTCTTCTTGATGAGATGATAAAAATCAATCATGTTTGGTACACCAAAGAAGATCAAGTGTCTCCTTTAAACATTGGGATGGAAAAAGAGCAAGCGGAGAAGAACCAAGAGCGAGATGAAAACATGTCCGAGATGATGTCCCAGATGGAGTTATTAACAAAACAGGTCACGAGAGGTATTCATGACACAAAGAGGCGCAAAAGGTATCAAGACTAGAGAAGGGTTCTTGTCCAGGATTTTTAAAAGCGGCGGGAATCAAGGTTGGAACACATTTAGTGAGGATGGACGGAGAAGTTACAATCAAGATTGGGCTGACCAAAATAACTTTTGGAGGAGAGAAGATGACTATGATGCTTTCTACATTCACATGGGTGATAGCCCAAGATCTAGGGACAGTTCTGGAAGCTTTCGGGTGGATGATTGGTTATCCCACATTCTAAACAAGGTGGAAGGATCCGAAGAAATGTTGAAAGAAATGAAGGTTGACTTCTCATCCTTGAACAACAAAGTGAACTCGCATTCGGATTCTATCAAGCAAGTTGAATATCAAATGGGTCAACTTTCAGCCCAATTGAATATCACGATAGGGCTGCTTCTTCTTCAAACCCTATTAAACTGTTTCCCAAAGTCAGTCCACCGTTCCCTCAAAGACTCAAGAAGCGGGATGAAGATGCAAAGTTCAAAAAAATTCTATATGTGTTCAAGACTCTGTCTATAAATCTTCCTATAGTGGAAGCGTTGTTGGAGATGCCGGACTACGCAAAGTTCATGAAAGAATTAGTCACCAAGTAAAGGAGTATGGATTTTGAAACGGTCGAGGTGTCTCATAGTTGTAGTGCCATCATTACAAGTAATGTTATTATCAAGAAAGCTGATCCGGGGCCATTAACTTGATGTCGTATGCCATTTTCAAACAACTTGGGTTGGGCGAACCTAAATCCACAACAATGTGTTTTCTCATGGCTGACCGATCTATTAAGCACCCCATTGGAATACTTTATGATATCTTGGTAAAAGTGTATATGTTCATTTTTTTGGCTGACTTTGGTATTTTGGATTGTGAGATTGATGTTGAGGTGCCTATTATCTTAGGTAGGCCTTTTTTTTGCTACCGGAAGATCCCTTGTGGATGTTGAAAGTGGTGAATTGAAATTTTGGGTAAATGATGAGGAAGTTACTTTCAATGTGTGAAATCGATTAATCAACCGAGTGACATTCATGTTGTTTCAACCCTTGATGTGATTGATGAGACAGTGGCTAGTGTAAGTTAGGTGTTTTGTGTAGGGGAACCCCTCACGACCGTCCTTTCAAATTATAATGAGGAGGAAGTTTAAGGTTATGATGAAGTTGTGGCTGCTCTATCGGATTTAGGTTCTTACTCTAAGACTCCATTGAAGCTCGACATTGATCTTAAAAATCAAGAAAGTCCCCCCGCTAAACCATCTAACGAAGAGCCACCAAAGCTTGAGTTGAAAGTGCTCCCGTCCCACCTTCGGTATGTAATTTTGGGGACAACTAACACCTTGCCTGTCATTATTGCTGCAGGTTTCCTTGAGTGGCAAGTAAAATTACGTGTTGATGTGTTGAAACGATATATTAAAGCTATTGGATGGACAATTGCTGATATTATGGGGATTCCCCCTGGAATTTGCACTCATAAAATACAATTGGATAGTGAATGTAGACCAAGCGTGGAACATCACAAGAGATTAAACCCACCAATGCAAGAAGTGGTGAAGAAAGAAATTATCAAATGGCTCGATGCGGGTGTGGTATATTGATATGAGGCTAAAATTATATATATTTAATCACTATTTGCCTCATATTTAATCTTTTAATTATCCTTTTTTAGTATGAATTTTATGGATTGCGTGCGATAAATTGTGTATTTTATTTGTAGGATTAAATTGGTGGAAAAATAAAGAAATTTGAAGCTAAAACGAATTAAATATGGAAGGTTGAAGAAGAAAATCAAGCAGATAGCTTAATGAATTAAATTTAATAAAATAATATATTTGAATATATGAGGAAAAATGCTGCGAACAATTTGCAATTGAAATTGCATACTACTGTTGCCAAGTGTCAGCAGCTGGAGGGCTCATATTATTATGAAAGACGGCGAGCAACAAATTCTAGAAATATGCGTACAATGGAAAATCCAATTTAATTGAGTTTTGTTTTCCTAATTTGTCTTGAATTCAATTATTTTATTTAGGGTTTTTCTATCTATAAATAGGAGATGAAAAATTATTATTAAGGGAGAAAAAAACCAAAAAATAATATACAATATAATATTTTTTCTAGCTTCGAAACTTTGGAAGATCCACCGTGGAGGTCGGAAAATTGTGGTTTATTCTTTCTTCTCCTTTATTATTCATTTGTATTCGTGATTAATAAAAGATAGTTTAGCTATTGTTCTTAACTTTTTATGATTAACACAAACATATTTATTTTAATAAATTTTGATTGTGTTTTTAAGATAATGAGTAGTTAAATTTCATAACTAGGGTTGTGGGAACCATGAGCGATTAACAAAGTATGAATAGTAACTAAGTAATTCTTGAATAGTGTTATTGCATGCATTGATAATTCTTTCGTTTAGAAGTCATTTTAGTGTTTGCAAACTTTAAAACTCGCCTTGTTACTACTTGCTGGACAAAGGACGTAGTTAATAAGAAAAGAATTATCAACATAGATTTAGTGTGATACTATCTAATAGTCTAATGTTGATTGGTGCGAGGGTGAAAACTAAGTCATACATCGATGTGATGTCTAATATGAGGTAAAAGTAAGGGTTAGTAAATTATACACATGTAGCCGAACCAAGGTGCGGGGTGAAATTCTCTATTTGCCGGACCAAGGATTTAAAGATACATAACTTACCACTTTGCATGTGATACACTAGGATAGGATTACTATTATTAGGATTACCGCGTTATGAGCTTATGGGGAATACATTCCTAGTTATTTCTAATAATCTGAATATAAATAAATACTTAGTTCAAAGCTATTATTATTGCTTTTATTTTATTTCCATTTAAATCCCCTCCATTTTTATATAACGACTATCGAGTTAATTATTTGCTATTGACAATATTCTTCCATATTCTCTGTGGGATCGACCCCGACTCTTAGTTGGGTAAATATATTGCATACGATCATTTATATTTCTTTTCAAGAAGTATATTTGGACGTTATCAAGAATGGCGCCGCTGCCGAGGAATGTGGCTTAGAAATTGTCTTTAGTATTTATTTTGACTTGTAGTCTTTTTTTTTGTTTCTTAGTATTAGTTTAAATTATTTTTCATATTATTGATTATCATATTTGTTTTACTCTTCTTGAGATGTCATATGAAAAAGTATGTAGTGATAAGTGTTCTTGACTTGTTTTCTTTTTTATTTTTGTGTTCTTAAGGTTAATTTTTTTCAACAATATTTTTTGTATTATTATTGTCAGATTTGTTAATACTCTTCTTTAGATGTCATATGTAAGAGTAGTAGTGAATATGTGTTTTGAATTTGATCTCTATTATTTAGATTGTGAGTTGAGTGCAAATATTAAATCATATGACACCCAACAATTTAGTAATAATATGTGTGAGGAAGAAAAAACACTTATAAGTCAACTTGAAGAGCTAAAGGTTGAGGGTCAATTGCTTGATCATACTTTTATTGATGTTGTCATTGTTGAGAAGAGTACACTAGAGTTATGTAATGAAGTAGATAATATTATCTTTAAAAACACTAGTATGTGTAAATATGAGGGTGTAAATAATAATACAAAAGTTGGGGCGCACTGGACCTCATTCCAATTATTTTTCCACATTATATTTAGATGATGAATTATTAATTGAGTCATCTAAGTCTATAGAAGAGTGTATGGGGGAGGAACACTGTGTCAATATTCTTGAATTTCTTGTTCCAATATCGGAGAATTACATTCCTCACTTAGGATCCAAGAAGTTCATAATGCGATATCTATTGCTTGGGACCTTTATTTTTGTACCACCACCCCTTGAGCGTAATAGAAAAGTTGATTCAAAATTGGAGATGCAATTCATAACTTCGAAGTGGAAGGAAAAATAGTAAAGTTGATGGTGTCGTGCCACGACGTTAAATTAAGCGCTTATTGGGAGGCAACCCAAATTAGTAGTGTAACTTCTTAATTTATTTAACTTTTTATTTTCTTTTATTTTTTTCTTTTTTTTTTTTTTATTTTTTTTGCAGATTAAGGGAAGTCTGAGTACCCAAAAATAAATAATAATTGAAGTGAAGGAGCATGTTTGAGCTTAAATGTGGGGTGACGACCCTTGATAAAAATTAAGAGAACATACTACTAGCTAGGCCTAAAGGCCTCAGGGAGTTTTTCTAACCTTTGTTTTAAATTTTATTTAATGCTTTGGGGACATAGCATCTTTTTAAGTGTGGAGTGGAGGATAATTCCTGTTTTACCGTTTTATTGAGTTTTTTCTTTTTTTAGGATGGATTCCTTGTTTTTATTTTCGGTTCTTTTCCTGAGGATAGTCCCTCTGAACCGAGTGTCTTTTATTTATTTTTTTAGGAATAATTTTATTTTTAAATTTTATTTTTATTTTTATTTTTGGAGAGAAAAGAAAAGACCCTTTTGAGTTATGTGATACTTACTATTTGGGCCTAATTTTTGAGTAATATTTTCTTGTGAATGCTTGATTAAAAACAAAAATGCACTCTTTGACATCTAAGCTCATGGTTATGAATTTGTATATAACTTATTTTATTTTGTAGTTTGTTATGATATTGTCTCTCTTAGAAGTGGAATTGATCAATCTTGATTAATACTTGTTCCATGTGTGGTGATAATTTGTTTATTCCATGTTTTGCATCTTAGTCTAGAACTTGCCTTGCATGTTATTGAAGCGAAATAAAAAGTGATGCTTTGTTTAGGAGATGATAATAGGCTTTCTTTGATTTGTCTGATAAGTTTTAGCCTTTCAGATATTTTATCACTAGTTATCCCTTTTGAACATGTAGCCTTTTGTTGGTAGTCATATTTTGCCCTAAACTATTTTGTTGAATCCCTAGTTTTTGCATCTTGCTTCCTTGAGCATTATAGCATAGACTTATTCTAATTGTTAATTCTAGAGAAAAAGGGATGGTTGAGTGAAAAGGTAATCAATGATAGCTACAAAGTGCTTAAAAAGGCCTATTTGAAAGAATGTGATGTGAAAAAAGAAAAGAAAAAAAAGAGATGTACAAAAGAAGTTACCTTGATGATGGCCCTGGTCCTTCCAAGGACATCGTGCACCTTAACACATGTAAAATACGAAATTTAGGGTGGCTATTATGAAGGAAAACTGAAAAAAATAAAAAATAAAAAATAATTGAAACATTCTTGAGATGATGAGAATTACTTGTGAAATAATTGTTGAAGTGGACTGAAAATAAAGAGAAGAAACTAATGGGTGATGAAGTCTAAAATTGCAAAGTGCTTAAGGAAGTGTAAGTCACTATTATATAGTTTTTCTATCCGTCCCCTAGCCTACATTACAACCCGTGAAAGTCCTATTTGATTCTATTCAAGCATGCTTAATTAGTGGAGATGTACATAATGGGGAAGCATATGGTTCTTTGTGCATACATGTGAATTTTCATTGTGTGTGTGAGAGTGTTCTTTGATGCTAAGTCCTTAATTTATATTCAATCTTTTGATTTGAGTGTGTGGACTATTTCTTCTTGTGAGGGCACTTGTTTATGATAGATATGTGATTTTATTAACTTTTTTTTATGAGAGTAGGTGAGCAAGCTTAAATTTGATGAGTTCAAAGTCCTTCCTTGAGGTTAGTAGGTTAGAGGTTTGTTGTTGATTTGGATGTCTTGCATGATGATTGAGAAGTTTACTTGATGTTTTGAAATTGGTATATGCTTAATTATTTTGTATTAATCAAAGTGATGACATTGTTAGTATGATTTTATTTGGGATGAGCTTTAATGTTTGCTCGAGGACGAACAAAAGTTTAAGTGTGGGGTGTTGATGTGAGGCTAAAATTATATATATTTAATTCATATTTGCCTCATATTTAATCTTTTAATTATCCTTTTTGAGCATGAATTTTATTGACTGCGTGCGCTAAATTGTGTATTTTATTTGTAGGATTAAATTGATGGAAAAATAAAAAGATTTGGAGCTAAAATGAATTAAAGATGAAAGGTTGAAGAAGAAAATCAAGCAGACAGCTTAATTGATTAAATTTAATAAAATAATATATTTGTATATATGAGGAAAATTGCTGCGAACAATTTGCAATTGAAATTGCGTACTACTGTTGCCACGTGTCAGCAACTGGAGGGCTCAAATTATTATGAAAGGTGGCGACCAACGTGAAATTCCAGAAATACGCGTACAGTGGAAAACCCAATTTAATTGGGTTTTATTTTCCTAATTTTTCTTGAACTTAATTATTTTATTTAGAGTTTCTCTATCTATAAATAAGAGATGAAAAATTATTATTGAGGGAGCAAAGAACCAAAAAACAATACACAATATAATTTTTTTTCTAGCTTAGGAACTTTGGAAGAGCCGCCGTGGAGGCCGAAAAATTGTGGTTTATTCTTTCTTCTCCTTTATTATTTATTTGTATTCGTGATTAATAAAAGATAGTTTAGCTATTGCTCTTAACTTTTTATGATTAACACAAGCATATTTATTTTAATAAATTTTGATTGTGTTTTTGAGATAATGAGTAGCTAAATTTCATAACTAGGGTTATGAGAACCAT
>JAJOOO010019120.1:0-15740 GCA_029582685.1 Solanum piurae | reverse complement strand
TATATATATATATATATATATATATAATATTGAATTTCTTAAATATACTTTTTAATATAAATCACAAGTAAAACGTAAAACACAATACTTAAAAGTATATCAATTATAGATGCTCAAACATAAAAATTAAACTAAACCATAATGAAAATAACTAAAGGGATAAAAGTGGTTAACTCCAACTTGATTCTAAACGCGCGCGCGCGCACACATATATATATATATAATAAGGTTTTTTTGATTTTTCGGTTTTCATTTTTTTTTATCCGAAACCAAACCAAAAAATCCAACAAAGTAAATTATAAATCTAAAACCAAACCAAAAATCCAAAAATCCAAAAAAGCAATCCAAATTAGAATTCGATTTGATTTGGTTTGGTTTTTCGGTTTAATCCAAATAGTGCACACCCCTATTCGTGACTACATAGTGTAAAATTCCTTACTGTTAGATCAATTGCTCCTCTTGGCCCATGGTTTTTCCCTTATTTAGAAGGGTTTCCACGTAAAATTCTTGGTATCATTATTTTCCCATTTTATTTCCATTATTTTGACCATATATATTTTTGTGCTTGTCCGCGTTTTCCAACATTAATTACTTACATTCATTGTGTACTTAGTTGTATTTCCATTGGATAGGTATTGCTCTTACTTTGTTTGTGTTGTATTTGTTTGGCTGAGTCCTTTTTATCATTACTACATGCGTTGCAATACCTAGAACTTGAATGTCTCAAACCAGATATAAATTAACGTGTTTAGCATATAGAAGTTGTTGCAACTGTTGTATAAACTTCGATCACAGAAACTTAAATAGCTAAAGAAGCCACGACCCCTAAAAAAACAAAATTAACATTTATATAAAGTCAGCATTTCTATAATGCTATCGTTTGTCTGAATATTTTTTGGCAACTATAGCGAGATGTGATATCATTTCCAAAAAAGTTAGATGTTAAAGTGAAATGTTATTATCTCGAATAAATGTTATAGAGAGGACTGGCATTATAACATTACATACCGCATAAGCTACTGTAACATCTCGCAACTAGAAAGAACTAGAAAGAAGTTTAAAATCTGGAAATAGTTATTTTTGGAAAGTAAAAGGAAATCTGGAAAATTGTAAGTAAGTTAAAGTTGAATTTTTGGTCAACTTCAGATGGTCATAACTGCTAGCTCATGATGAGTTAGGTGTAGTTCTAGATATGGTTGGTAAGCTCTTGAAATGATCTTTCCAACGCCACCAAGTTTGCGCGATTCCAAGTTCGTATGAGCAAATTATACCCTTTGGAAGTTTGGCTGTGGGATTAAGGAAATGTCCAATCCAAAAATATAAGGGGTATTTTAGTCTTTTCACTGCCCTATTATTTTAATCCAATTTTAGGAGTTTAATATGGGTCAATTCAGAACTTCGTCAGTTTTAGAACTTGGGATTTCACACTAGGGCTAAGGAGAAAGGAGAAGAGAAAAGAAGAAGGAGAAAAGGGTAAATTCATCAAGATCAATCAAGGAAGTCGGTGTTTCGCCAAGGATTTACTTCTACCAGGTATGTGAGGATCTCATAACGTTGGGATCGTTCTCCCACGTGCCAAGCATATTATTTCAGTTTGGATTCGTCCTAAAATCATTTGAATGTTGATGATCTTGATATCTATTCTTGAATTCATATATTGTTCTTGAATTTGACTGAGTTGGGAAGTTCCTGAGTTCGTTACGTCGCAACATAGGATCATTTCAAGTTAGATTTTTAGGTACATTGTTGGGTATCTGTATCTAAAATTGATTTAAGGAAAGGAATTGAGTTTGGGTGGATTTGGGGAAGAAAAACGAAGAAGAAATTTCGTTGGATGAAATTAAAGGGTGGCAGCACGTCGCGCGCCTAGTGCCTAGATTTGAACATTTCAGCTTCGCGGAGCTGACACAAGGTGTTCTTCCCCAAAAGACGTTTTTGGAACCAAAATTAAATTATGCCTCCGCGTCGCGGACCCACCTTCAAATGTTGATTTTTTGGTCTTTTCTCATGTTTAGCTATCTACAATCATTCCTAAACAACATGAGATCTTTCCAAACCCAAATCTTAGTCCTTGAATCCACAATTCAATTCAAGGATCAGTTAAGAGTCAAGTCAAGAGCAGTTAAGGTCAAAGTCAAGAGAAGTCAAGAGTCAAGTTAAGATAAGTTCTTAAAGTTTTCAAAAGTCTTTCACAAATGTTTTAACTTTGTTTTAAGACTTAAATTTCGAGTTCAATAAAGAAGTAAATTTGAAGATCTTCTCTTCAAGGAAGTATATGGGGACTATGTATTCCCAAAGAGATTTAAAAATGTTTCACATTTTAATAACAACGGAAACTGTGATTTCCAAAGAGCCTTCGGGCTAATTTTTAGAAAAGAGTAATTGCTTTCTAAATGAAGCAAGAAGGGGAAATTGAGATTTCCAAGGTAGCCTTTGAGCTAAGTTTTTGAGCACTAATCTCAAATCACAAAAGACGTATATTTTTAAAACATAAAGAGCTAGTATATTTTTGGGAGTAGTATTGAGCACCGATATGGGGGAGAGTTCAGATAACTCACAGCCCCTATAAACCATGTAGCCACCATGGGTAGAAAAGGGTTATACTTTTTAGATGAACCTTTTTCACAATACACTAGTGGATCTACTTAGTAGTTCAGGTCCTATACCTTTGGTCGGGTATAGGATGCGCTGGCAGCGTGAGGTAGATCGTTGTATCATCACAATAGCTCTTATGTGATAGTTGTCGGTTAGAGAAACTCCCACAGAAGTTATTGTATTTTTATATACATCAGTTTATTATATTTTTTACATACATCTCAGACTTATATGTATCTTTGCATACACACAGAGTTGACATCATGTTTTGTTTAAACAACTTTTCTTTATATTGCAATTGTTTTAAACTGCATTATATTGAAATGAGTTCAGTTAAGTATTCATGAGTTGAGAAGAGCCCAGGTAAGTGTTTCTTTCAGATTCCCTTTCAAACCTATGTTGTTTTAGCATTCCAACTCGCATACTCGTACATTCAATGTACTGATGACAGTTGGCCTGCATCGTCTTATGATGCAGACACAAGTAACTAGGATCGGCATTTCGACGCATCGTTGATCCAGTAAGCAGTTTAGAGTCCATTGGTGAGCCTCCTTGCTTTTCGAAGGATCCATTTCATTGCTTTCTAGTTTAGTTTATTAGAATATTATGGGGTCTGTCCCAACTTCCATCTCAGTTGTTATTAGAGGCTTCATAGACAGTCAGATGTTAGTCATTTGAGTCTTTTCATTATCATTTCTTATTGTCAAGACTTGGGATGCCACTTTTGTCTAAGTTGAATGCTTAACCTTTAAACATTTTCAGTCATTTCATTATTCAGTTAGGTTAAGTTCATTGATCATTATAGATATGAATATTGTCTTCCGCTGAATTAAGTAAGCCAGGCCAAAGGTTCGCTTGGGGCCAACGATGGTCTTCGAGTGCTAGTCCCGCCCGGTGTAGGCTCGTGGCGTGACAGCTACGACAAGAAGCCTAAGGTTCCAGCCTATTTCCATTGGCTCCAATATCTTTCAGTAAAAATGGCGAAAACTCCAGCTTGAAGTGCTCCCATAATGGAGATTAAGGTAGTGCTAGAATAATGACAAGGGTACAACTCACTAATCTTGGCCTAAACATTGTACATTAGCAAATAAGAGAACAAAGTAGGAGGAAGTATCAACAGTACTACCTCAAATGCCCTAAAATGGTCAATGAATCGTAGCATTAGTAATATCTATTCTAAGTTTGTGATCATTTCCATTGTTTTGATCTGACATTAAGGTTTTGAGTTTGTTACTAAAACTTTTTCAGCAATTGACAGAATATGGTGCATTGATAGGCATAGCTAATCATGGAGCTAATAGTGGTAGTAATGTTATTAGCTCCAATCTGGACAACCTACTTCTTTGGGGCTATTAGCTCCAATCTATGAATTTGGAGCCAAAAGCATTGAAGAGAGAAGGTGAGGGCAAAGGTCATAAATGTGATGAGAGTTACATGGCACGTTTCTCCATGTCTTCTTGGGATGATTCACAAATTTTGACTACTAGAAGATGACGATGCCGGGCCATTCTCCAATGTAAATGCACATCTGATAATCAGGTACTTTTCACATTCATCGTTCTTTTACTGCCTATATTGAAATGTAACTGGTCTGAAAATTGCATTATATGGCCTACCTAATTAGTTTGGGATTGAGTAGTAGTCGTAGTTGTTGTTAATGACTATGTATTTACGCCTTCGTATTAATCTCATGCATACATGGTTTTGGTAATTAGAGTAGTTCAGGTCGAGCTCAGCCTCCCACTCTACTGTCTCAACCTAAGCAGAGTTATCCGCCATGGAGAAGCCCTTGCAAGATTCAGTACCATGTAAAGCAAAAGAGTGAGGAAGCATCTTTTACACTACATACATATATATATGAACAAACTATATAACGATGCCATGACCATGAATTTCTCCCGTGAAGATATTGAGGTTGTTTCCAATAGACCATATCTCAAAAAAAACATATCTCAAAAAATAAACAACAACTGAAGCTAATTAAGGAAACAACATGTACCACTAAAATTTAAGAATAAGATAGTAGAAGAGTAACAGTAACCGTATAGATAAGAGAACAAGACAATACTCGATTACTGACTAATCTTCTACACTCAATATCTTCTTATCTAGGGTCATGTCTTGAATAAGTTGAACGTGTGTCATGTTTCTCAGATCATAGAGCATTAGGAAAGAACGCAACTTTGTATCAATTAAAGAAACACAAGGCAACCTTTAGGAATTAGGAGAGGATAAAGTTTCCACGTAGGTTACAACCTTATTGAAGTGATGTCCTTCAATTCCAGCTACATTAACTTGTTCCAATTTGTTTGTCGTTGAGTTGTAAGCCACGAACCTAGAGCTATTGTAATTTTGAAACATTATGCTTCCATCCTTCATAAAGCTCAAAGGTCTCAAACAAATTAATTGAGTTAATGGAATTGTTCATATCTTATTCCATGAATTTGTTTTCATCATATAAAACCAATATTCATGATTAAAATGATAATATACGTCCAATTTCAAACAAAGTTATTCTCCTACACAATACAAAAATGGTCTTCTCCCTTCCATCATACATGGAAACAACAATTCATCTTGAAATTGTTCCTTTTCCAAACAAAAATGTAACATAATATAATTAGATAAATTTTCCTTCCTCTTCGCCATCATATAAACAATCCCATCTGCCATAACATTACCACCTAATAAATAATAATTTGGAGGAAACATCCCTATCGATTTCCACGTGTTACTTTTCGTTGAAAATATATCAATATTCATGTCATCAGTAGCAATTCCAAGTCCTAGTCTAAATATTTTGTAGACTCCAATACGCAGAAAGTAGCAAAAAATATAAAGACCACAGGTCTTACTCCAAATTGGACTAGGAATTCTTCTAGATTCTCTTGTAGCCGGGTTCCACAACATGATTATATTATCAGCATATGTTATAAGAAGTATCCCATTACATGAAAAATATTGTATGATAGGGAATAACGTTAGTGACTGATCGATTGGAACCGGAGACTCGACAAGAGAGACTATGCTACTAGAATCAAGTTGAGGGACGCCCGTAGTGTAGTGGTGGAAAATCGTGTGTCCCCTCGAAATCATAAAGTACTTTTAACAATTTTTGTGAGTATCATAGTGTTGCTTGACGAATTTGTCATCTTTATTTAACGAATACCATAATCTGCAAACGCCTTTGAATCTAATAAGTGATTTCACAGGAAGTTGTGCGAGTATATCAATTATGATATCATTGGGAAGAATTTGGGCGGAATTATAATTGTTTCTAGGATACTTAGGTTTTGATACAAATATTGAATCCATGGAAGTATTTTAATTTCCTACTTAGACATAAATACCATTTTGATTTCCTACTTCATATATGAATATACTAAAAATATAAATTATGTCCAAATAATTGTTTCTACGGTACTTAGGGCTTGATACAAACCCTATTTAGACATAAATACAATTTTGGTTTCCTACTTCTTTTCTTTTTTCTTTTACTTGGTTTCCTACTTCATATATGAATATACTAAAAATATAAATTATTCAAGTTGATCAAATTAATATATACTTCTCATGAATGGTTTTATTATCAATATAGTGACACTGAGAAGTTCTCTAAATTCAGGATGGTAAATCTTCCTTACGATATATTATTATGACGCTACACATAAGTTTGAACAAGAGATAAATGAATAAAAGGAGTTAGATTTTAAAAAAAACATGATGAAGAAATGACTTTGATGAAAAAAATAATAATAAATTTGAAACAAGGGGATATATCTTTGCATTCTCACGTGAATATCCGTAGGTATGTTATGTCTTGTCTAATTACCAATCAAGTGACGATAAAGTTTCCACGTAGGTTATAACATTAATGAAGTAAAGTCCTTCAATTCCAGCTACATTAACTTGTTCCAATTTGTGTGTTGTTGAATTGTAAGCCACGAACCCAGAGCTATCGGACTTTTGAAACATCATGCCTCCATTCTTCATAAAACTCAAAGGTCTCACACAATTTTCCAGAGTTAATGGAAGTGTCAATATCTTATTCCATGAATTTGTTTTCATCGTATACAACCAAAACTCACGATTGACCTTATGATTACCTTCCAATAATCTAATAAAACAAAGTTTTTCTCCTAGAGAAAACAAAAAATGTCTTCTCCTTGGTATCGCGTATGGAAACAATAATTCCTCTTGAAATTGTTCCTTCTCCAAACAAAAACGTAATATAGTATAATTAGATAAATTTTCCTTCCTCTTTGCCGTCATATAAACAATTCCTTCTGCCATAACAACGTTATAGCCTAAGAAATAATAATTTGGAGGAAACGTGCCAATTGATTTCCATGTGTTACCTTTTGTTGAAAATATATCAATATTCATGTCATTGATGTCATCAGTAACAACTCCATATCCTAGTCTAAATATTTTGTAGCCTTCAATACGTGGAAAGTAGCAAAAGTTATAATGACCACCACTCTTACTCTGAATTGGACTAGGGATTCTTCTTGATTCTCTTGTGGCCGGGTTCCACATCACGATTATATTATCACCATATGTTATAAGAAATATCCCATTACATGAAAAATATTGTAATGGTCGTGACTGAACAATTGGAACCGGAGACTCGACAACGACAAGAGAGGTTGTACTACTAGAATCAACTTGAGGGACGTCCATGGTGTAGTGGTCGAAAATATTGTGTCTCATAGAAATCACAAAGTACTTTTGACAATTTTTGTGAGTATCATAGTGTTGCTTGACGAATTTTTCATCTTTAATTAACGAATACCATGATGTGCAAACGCCTTTGAATCTGATAAGTGATTTCACAGGAAGTTCTACGAGTATATCATTTATGATATCATTCGGAATGTTTTGGGTGGGATAATTGTTTCTAGGATACTTAGGTTTTGATACAAATATTGAATCCATCGGAGTATTTTGTCCAAATAATTAACCTGTAGCACGTCTATTTATAAACCTATTAAGTACAAAATTGTTTTGAGTATACAAATCCTATTTAGACATGAGTACAATTTTTATTTCCTACTTCATATATGAATATACTAAATAATGCACCCAAAAAAAAAAAAAACAATTTTACTGATTTTTTCCTTCTCCTGTTATGAAAAGGAGCAATTTGATTGTGTTTCGCACCTCAGTCACTTTATAGCCTATCATTTTATTTTATTTTTAGAGTAAATTATTAAGTGACAATTAAATTTAATTGTTAATAAAAGATCCTTTCAGTTGCAAGTAAATAGGTGTTTTAAGACCAAGCTAAAGTCGGATGGTTCATTGGATCTCTATAAAGCAAAGCTTGTGGCTAAAGGATATCATCAACAATCGGGTCTCGATGTTGTTGATACGTTTAGTCCAGTGGTTAAGCTGGTCGGCTACCATACGATTGTTGCTATCCTTGGCAGTGTGTCATCAGTGGCACGTCACTCAGCTAGATGTATCCAATGCATTTCTTCATGGGAAATTAGATGAGATTGTATACATGTCTCAACCTCCTGGGTTTGTTGATCCTACTCCTCTGGATCATGTTTGTTTACTTAAACGATCTCTCTATGGCCTCAAACAAGCTCCACATATGTGGAATAAATCTTTCTCTAGGCTTTGTGGGATCCAAAACTGATTGCTATCTGTCCTATATGTCGAATGACGATGTTTAAGTTGTGGGCTCTAATTCTGACAACTAACAGCTAGAAAATAGCTACCGCAAGACTTAGTCAAACCACAGAAAATATACTGATGTTGTACGACTTTAACACCTCCTCTCGACATCAGCTCTAGTCTTAGCAATGCCTAGCTCCTGACAAAAACTTTCAAACTTATTGGCACATAAGCCTTTTGTGAATTGAGGGACGTCCGTGGTGTAGTGGTAGAAATCGAATTGGTTTTTCATCTTGTGTCTGGTAGAAGCTATAAAGTTTCAATTGCTATTTGTTTGGTTTAGAAGTTTGACTCTTCTTTGTTGTAATGCTATTGTCTAGATCTCTTCTTTGTGGCCTGTTAAGTTATAAAACTTCATGTTGTTCGAGTATGAATCTTCTTGGAGAATGTTCATGAGTTGCTCTTCATCAGTTAGCGTCATTCATGTCGAGTTTAAGTGCATTTTTACAAATCAGAGGCTGTTCGAACATTGAGTTAGCTTAACATAATATCCCAAGTGAAGAGTGAATCTGTTTGTTTTTTTTCAAATCTAAAAAAGTTGCTTAGTCCCATTCTTTAGATATAAATTAATGTGCTTAGCATATACAAGTTGTTGTAACTGTTGTATAAACTTCGAATTTTTTACCAAAATAACTTATTATTTAAATTAATTTACAACAGTAATACATATTTTTAAAACTTTACAAAACTAGTATAAACGTTGTTGAGAGTAACGTATTAGGTCATGTTTCAATTCTGCTAAGCAACGGACCAAAACTAATAGGGGACGGCGTTAAAGTAGGAATATGTTACTGCTAGTAACGTTTTAGAGTTTAAGTAGAAATATGTTACTGCTGGTAACGTTTTATAATTTGATCCTTCTATCTTAAACTCAATTTACCCTATTTACCGTACTTTCCTCACCTTACCCTAAACCCAATTTCAATTCAATATTTCTTCCCCTCGCGAAGAGAACATATGAACGGTGTTGTTTTCTATTCTCGCCGTTAGTGTTGCTGGAAAAAGAGATTCACGATATTTCAGTGTCATAAGTATTTCGAGGTAATTTCTTTGTTTAAGGTTTGATTTTTCTTTACGAAGGAATTGAATTGAATCGTAAGTAGGATTCTATCTTGTATAAATTGAAGAACCCGCTAACCAACCCATGAAATTGGATTCCAACATAAGATGTTATCTGGTTATTTGTTTTGTTTAATTCGATTTAAGGATTCCTTTCATGGTCACTGAACTCGGAATTGTTATTTAAAGCTGTAACAATTGTATATTGTTGAGGAATTGACAAATTGCATAGCAGTGAAGAGAAGAGCTATAATCACTGTTACATTGCCTTGCAGATTAGTATTTGTTTGTTAGTGAGTTACATAACAGAATTAGTTTGTTAGCCTAAATTGTATGAGCACATTAGTTGGTTAGCTTTGATTATTGTAATTAGCACTTTAGTCATTTGTATAAATAGCTCAGATGTAAACATACAATGAAAATATCTGAAATAACCATCTATATTCTTCTCTGTAATTCCTCAATTTTGCCTCATCTCTTCAAACAATTCTCTACAGATTTCAATTCTTAACATATATCAAGAAAAAAATTATACTCGAGTTCTATTGTTGCTTAGTGTAGTCTAAGATGGTTTGTCTTATATCAGTACACTTTTAAATTAAAGAGGATGGCCTTAAAACTTCTAAATGTGATTTTGTTAACTTTACCTCACTTTTGAAGTGTGTTGCCAAGAAAAAATTACATAATAATTCGGGATAACATTTAAGTTTACTTTCATGTGTATTCCATAGGTATTTTTTATGGCTAATAATAGTGAATACAAGTTGGATCCCGATCCATTGGAATCGAATGTATCAACGGGACAACTTACTCATTTGCCTGATCGTGTTATGAGGCAATTTGGACTACAACAAAATATACCAACTCCATTTCCATTTGATTCCAACCACTTTCGTCATGATCGTCGGGGAAGACCAAATGCAAATTGGGAGTTGGAACATGCACAGTGGTTATCATTTTGGAACCAACACCTCTAATATAGTTGTGATGCACCGGTTAATAATGAATCACTTCTCTATGATGATCCATATCTTATTTGGTTCAGGCGCATTACTCGTCTTGTTATTGGTAATCCTAATTCACGTCCTCAGAATCAACAAGGTTATGTGCCTAATTCAACGGCATATGAAACTATGGTATGTGCCACCTCATTAGCTTAAATTTCTAAATTTGTCTTTATTGATTTTAGTATGTCATTTATTTTGTTTAGTGTTGTTGCTGCTAAGTTTTTCATTGTTCTTTGTTCACTGCTAAGTGTTGAGAAAAATGCTAAGGTAATATATATAGGAAAATTAAAAGAGTGAGAGTACGAAGTGGGGCTACTGATGAGGTGATGTAGATGTTGTTTTCTTTTTTATGAATGATTGAAAACAGCCAGTTGCACAAGAAAAGCTAAACATTAATGACCACCCGCAAGAATGGTGGTAGAGTAGTAAGTACTTTTATTAAGTAGCACTTTTATTACTAGATCTCTTTTGCAGATTTCAGTTGGTAGTGAATTCATTACTCAAGTGACAGTCCGATCTAAATCATCAGATTAATGGAGTAGCTTTTAGTGTTAGGAAAAATAAATCTTTACCATTTTGAACAACAGTGGTTCACGGATACATACAGAAATGCAAATCTTCACTTTTTCATCTTTTACATTAAATAACTTTCACTTTAATTTATTTAGGTGCGTCATATTCATTCGATGGTTGATGAAGCTAAAAAACTTGGTGATAATCCATCGTATGAGGCCTTATACATGTTTAGAAAAATGGTGCGAGATCAAGGTTCTGATTGTTTGAAATATGTTCATGAGGCTGACAGGGTTCATGTGTCAGCCGATTATAGAAGAGATGTGGTATAACCTGTCCAGTTACATCCCCCAGTTCGTAGACGAGGAAAAGGTGGTGTTGCTGGTAGAAGAGAACGTGTTGTTGAAAGAGGACAAACACATGTTGAAATAGATCAGGCCACACAAAATGCCCAAGCAGCCTCAAAAGATGATCAAGCAACATCCAGTTATAATATTGATTCCATTTCAAGTGGTTGCACTCATGAATTCACTCAGGCATCAAATATGACATATCAACCGTCACAAACAGATATCATGCCATACGTGACGCCACAGACTCTACAAATATCAAGTCATCCAAGTCTCTCATCACTTGAGAATGTCGTTGGTAATTATCAACCTCAAAATTTTGAGAATGTCCCAAACTTTACCTCATCGCCTGTGCCACTGAACATTGAGACCCCTGATGCCACTAATAATTTAGAGGACCCGAATCATCATGTGGACAATAATGATCCAAAGGATGCAAATGAAGGCGGTGGTACAACTATTGAAGATAGTGAACCATCAAGGAGGGAGAAGCGTAAAATTAAACTTAAGCCTTGTGGGACTGATATTTTAACATCTTACATTTTTTATTTGGTTTTACTCTCTTTTTGAATAATAGAACATTTATATTTTCTTTACAAGCGATCACTATGCTATCCAACATGTAAAAAAAAAAAGAGAGCAAAGAATAAGTAATGAAAAATTTTGGTGCTGCTGAAAATTGCAGCCAATACTGCTGAAAATTTGGTGCTGCTGAAAATTGCTGCCAGTACTGCTGAAATTTTTTTATGCTGCTGAAAATTTGGTGCTGCTGCTGAATATTTTTGGTGCTGCTGAAAATTTTTGGTACTGCTGAAAATTAGTATTTTAGTGACAGTAACTTAACATTATAATCACTGCACTTTTTGGTCTGGGTATTTATTTTCACTTTGTGAATAGATTACTTTAATTTCAAAAGTATAAAGGCTTCAGAATGGTG
The DNA here is from genome assembly GCA_029582685.1 of Solanum piurae. Taxonomy (NCBI): domain Eukaryota; kingdom Viridiplantae; phylum Streptophyta; class Magnoliopsida; order Solanales; family Solanaceae; genus Solanum; species Solanum piurae. Next base: position 3,594 of record JAJOOO010019120.1, on the reverse strand, counting down.
ACAGTAACTTAACATTATAATCACTGTACTTTTTGATCTGGGTATTTATTTTCACTTTGTGAATAGATTACATTAATTTCAAAAGTATAAAGGCTTTAGAATGGTGATGTAAGTTTACATTGCCTATTTTAAAAGGTGTTGCCATTTTAAAAGGTGCAAGTTTAAAAGGCTTTAGAACTATGAACTTGGTCATGAAAATACAAATTGAAATAAAGAAAAATACATACTTAGAGCTGTTTGAAAGTTAAAAAATACATAATTAGAGTTGTTTGAAAGTAAGAAATACATAATTAGACTACCCACTTAAGTTTGATTTCGAGTTGGCATCAACGCCTGTCATATGTTGTAATTAATTCAAAGTAGTTGGTCGAAATAGACATGCTTACAATCATTCTGGCACATTCGTTATATCGAAATTCATTCATTTCAGTGATTATTTCACCATCCCAATACAAAGCAATCATCACGTTATCTTCAAAATTAGCCATCAAAAATCCTACACACAAAAATAAGATGCATTATAGTTATTAAAAATATGTTTTTATAAATACATTACAACATATTGACAAGACTTACCTATTAAAATTTTGTGAGTATTGATTCAACAATGGGGCACATAAACAGAAGCTTTGTAGAAAATTATTGGAATTTGCTAAACATTCTACACCACCATTTCTTATAATGATCCGTGGTCAAATTGTAAAAGGAACACTTTAACAGTTTGTTGTTACTGTCAGTCACGTTTTAAAGTTAAAACGTAACGTATAGTAACGTTTTATTGGCAGATCAAATCAATAAGACATCTTCAGATCCCCGTAACATGATTCGATAGAATCGTTACTCAGAGTAACGCTTTAGTCTTAAAACGTGACTCATAGTAACGACTTTAACGTCAGATTTCGTACAAAGATGCTCAGTTGGAAGACGTGATTTGATTCAACAGAATCGTTACTAGGAGTAACGTTTTATCATTAAAACGTGCTTCGTAATAACGAAATTTGGTACAAAGATTCGAAAGTGGCAGATTTGCAGAGACTCGTTACTGATGGTAATGTTTTAAGCCTAAAACGTTACTGATGGTAACTTTTTAAGCCTAAAACGTTAATGTTAGTGACGTAAATTTTCTTTAACGCCGTCTCCCAACTATTTTTGGTCCGTTTATTTTTTTAAAATGAAATAAAGCCTAATACGTTACTACCAACAACATTTATACTAGTTTTGTAAAAATTTAAAATTTCATATTACTTTGATGAATTGAATCAAATAATAGCTTGTTTTGGTCAACTCTTTTATAAACTTCCATAACAGAAAGTTTAATAGCTGACCCCTTCAAGACATAAATCTGCAGCCTTCTTATGTGGACATCACATCCAAACTTTCAGAATATAATATCTGCTATATTTTAAACAAGTAAAACAAATATAATAACGAAGAAGTCAGGCTGAAAACAATTTTTTTTTAAAAGAGAGCAAGTTCATATTTTTACTTTTTATTGATTTTTTCAAAAGAGGTATGATTCAATGAATCAAAAAATTATTCAAGTTGATCAAATTGATATATACTTCTCGTGAATGGTTTTATTATCACTATAGTGAACACTTGAGAAGTTCTCAAAATTTAGGATGGTAAATCTTCCTTACGAAATATTATTGTAACACTACACATAAGTTAGAACAAGAGATAGGAGAGTACAAAATCGAACCGAAAATCGAACCAAACCGCAAATTGAGTCAAACCGAGAAAAAAAAATCCGACTAGTGGTTGGTTTGACTTGGTTTGGTATTGATAAAAAACCCGACTATATTTGGGTTGGTTTGGTTTTAACTAAAAAAAATCAACCCAAGATCAAACCAACCAGACATTATATATATAATTTTAAAATTTTATTTTATACATAAAAATATTTACTTTGACATAATTTTTAAATATTTCTTATACTTTTTCATAGTTTTTATCTTTTAATATATTATTTCAAGTTTGAAATACTTAGAATTCTGAATGGTTCAATAAAGATTATAGTCCACAGATGTTGATAATTATAATAAAGCTTAAATCAAAATCAAATTAATACTAATGCAAAAAGAAAATCAATTCCACACTAAAAATGACAATAATATTGAATATTTGTTCTTTGGTTTTACGTTGGTTTAGACAATTCAAATACATAATCTAATTTTAATTTCCTTTAATATTTAGTCATGTAACTAATACTTATTAAACTTATTATTTTCTTGTCTCAATAGAATTACAATATTTTTTTACCTAATTATTATAGTTAATTATTAGTTGGACCACCACTTTTATTTTGGGCAAACAACATAAATTCCACTAGTTTAGGTCTTAATATCTAAGATTCCCAATAGTTTCAAATATTACTTCATCTACCATATTTCATGCTTAGGATACATGAGTCTGAATCCATGAGATACATGTATCTGCCGAATTTTAAAATTGAGATACAAAATTTATTTATTTAAATTAATTGGTTGTAACTGATTTCCTTAATTAGAGGAGTAATTGCGGATTTTCAAAATATATAGACAATTAATTTCATTTTATTATTCTTTGAAATAGTAAATTCATTAATATTATTTATAAAAGATAAAACATGTATATCTTGGTAATGTAATTTGATTAATTTAAAATTATTACTCTTAATGTATCTATTATCAATATATGATGTATCCAACAAACTAAACACTTAGATACATGAGTCTCATACAAGTACATTCATATGTATCATAGAAGTATCTAACATTAATTTCATGTATTTGTTATACGTATCTAGTATTAATTTTATGTATCTATTTATATATATCTAATATTCATTTCATGTATCTTTTATATGTATCTAGTATTAATTTGATGTATCAAGTATCAATTGTGTATGTTATATCCAAAAACATGTATCTCGAATACATAGTAAGCATATACATCTAATTATGTGTATCTAAATATGAAATATACAAAAAGAAGAAGCATATTTATCTAATTATATGTTTATAAATTTCATACGTTAAATCCAAAAATATGTATATCTCAAATACATAATAAACATATACATTTAATTATGTGTATCTAAATATGAAATGTAGCTGAAACATATGAATTTAGGAACAAATCACGACTGTAGAGTATCTGTCGTATCATTAATATCATTGTGTTGTTAAAAGTCATGTATCCGAAATTTAATGGTGGATACATATACATGTTCAGATACCTCATTACTAAAAATACAACTCAGATCTTAATTAAGATTACTACTTATTGGATACACATGTTTCAAGGGCTATATCAAAGTAATATTAGCACTACCACATCCATGTCACAGTAACCAAAGAAAGCCTTAGAAGAACATCAGCAAACAAAACGCTCTACAATACTCTCTTTGATCCTTTTGCGATGTGACATAACATAATCAAAACTAAAATCCATTTCTTCCGGAGACAAACAATCAAGACCCACTCTGAATTGAAATATGTAGCAGTTACTTTGATTTGATCTCGTTATAAATGATAAATACAGAATAATATTTGGGTTCATGAAAATTTGTCGGCCATGGTGATGATATCTTGAGAAGAAGAGAGTAGATTA
>JAJOOO010019119.1:0-26276 GCA_029582685.1 Solanum piurae | reverse complement strand
TGTCCATCCCCTATTTATAGTTGTAGGGGGTGGACAAGGTTGCATATAATTGGCCAAAGGATGTCATTTTGACACTTGGCATGTTGTGATTGGTTCTTTCACTTGATTGGGACTACCACCTCATTTGGACACGTGGCGCCGCCTTATTGGTCTTGGATGCCTAGTCACTGTGACATGTGGCATGAATTTGGGCTTCAAGGTGAAATGGACCTTGTATTTGAATTTAATAAAATGAACTTATTTATTTGTAAAGCCCAAATTAATCATTCAGCCCAAATGAACATGGATTTAATTCAAATTTCGTATGAATTTAACCCAACACAATTTATGTGTCTACAGGTACGTTGTATGGGTTCGTGTATGATTCTAGTTGTGATGATTACAAGATAATCGCTATATTTGAGATTAATGCAAAAGATAGTCATTATATTGTTGGAATATACTCTGTGAATAATGAGTCTTGGAAAAAGATCGACTCTGTTCCTACTGGTTATCGTTTGTTTGACGAGAATCCAATTTCATTAGATGGTACGATTAACATGATGGCGACTAGATCAATTCAAGAATATGGTGATAGTGTATTTAATAAGTTTGTGATTATATCTTTGTTCGTGGCTGATGAGAAATTTGTTGTAACGCCCATCCCATTGCAATATCATGGGAATCGTATGAAATTGTATAATTTTGCTAATCGTCTCTATCTTTCCGTGTTTGTTGAGATGGATTTTTTGGTGTGTTCTCTCAAGAAAGATGGAGAACGATGGACATGGACTAATGTCATGAAAATTCCAATGTTACCCTCATTCATTGGAATTGGGGAGAACAAAGAATGGTACTTGGATGATATAATATGTTTGAAGGAAAACGAGAATATCTTGTGGAGGAAAACAAATGGTGATTTTTTGGAGTTCAATGTGCGGAAACAAGAAGTGAATGAGTTTACGTTGAACCAAATTTTGCCTGCTACTGATTCATCCATGGAACTAGAAGTTCACGAAAAGTTTATCTTCGTTGGAACTAGAAAATTTGACTATCAAACTGAATTTTAGCTTATATTTATGATAATTTGTGGTTTTTATGGGCATATTTGTTGGAAAAGTATATAAGCTTATTTTCGATAGTAGAAGGAAAAACATGACTCTTTATTATTGTTATAATTACTTATCCCTCGTACTATCTTATTCTTCGATTTTACCATTACATGTTGTCTCCTTGGCTTTGATTTCGACTGTCTTGTAGGATTCGATTTGGATCACCTCATTGATATGTTCGATCGTTGAAAAGTGACAATTGATTCTATTTTCTCATTAGTAACATCATTCAACTCGAGTTTTTTGAATTATAAACCACACATTCATTCTTATCCCTCTTGAAAATTCAAAAAATCGCTCGTGCCCTTCTCAAGGAACAGAGACCCATGTTCTTCAATTTCCAACATTTTTCTCCACGAACAACTCGTTGATCCAGCTCGAACGAGTGATGAGAGTTTCACGAATTTTATGCTCAATTGATGACTGAATCAATAATTGGGTAGTTATTTGAGAAGTATCCATCCTTTTTTAGGGCGTGATGATTCTCTTTTCTGAAGAGATTCTCATAAAGTTTCCCCTATGATCGATAAGTAGCTTGACATTGCACTTCAGAATGGTGTTAAAGATCTCGTCTTTAGAATTCCTTACTTTCCATTACTTATTTTCAAAATCTTGGCAACTGTCAACTTATGCTTTGATGATGGAAACCATGGAAGTTATTCTTTCATGGAAAAGAATAGAGAAGAGAAACGTGTGTAAAAGAAGAAAAAGATTTTATTTCATTATCATAACATTTCCTTTTCAATAAGAAGGCCTTCACACTTTTATAGATGGATCATTCTAGAATGTGTGATTAGTAGGTCCTAACTAACTCACTGATCACAGTAAAACAGTTACAACAAACCTTTTTACAGCTAACTTTAACTAACTATACACCTATCTAACAATCACTTCTTAATACTCTCCCTCAAGCTTTAGTCTGAATACACATTGAAGACTCCAATCTTGGATAGTAACAACTGATGAGAAGCTGCACCTAAGCCTTTTGTAAGGAGATCAGCAGGTTGTTGTGTGGTGTTAACATAGGTAGGTAGTATTAATCCGCTCTTGATTCTTTCCCTCACAAAGTGACAATCTATCTCTATATGTTTTGTTCTTTCATGAAAGATAGGATTACTGGCAATTTGAATTGCTGCTTTGCTATCACAATGCAGCTTCACAGGTGTTGTGACATTTACATTCAGCTCCTTTAACACTCCTACTATCCAAATAATTTCTGCAACAACGCCAGCAATACATCTATATTCAGCTTCAGCAGAGCTTCTACTCACTGTATGTTGCTTCTTTGACTTCCAGGATATAAGAGAATCTCCTAATTTGATCATGTATCCAGTTACTGACCTTCTGGTGTTGGGGCATGATGCCCAATCTGAATCACAAAAAGCTTCCAACTCCAAACTTTGTTTGCTGCTCAGCAATAGTCCTTGACCAGGACATCCTTTGATGTATCTGACTAGCCTCAAGGTTGCTTCCCAATGTGACATTTTAGGCTGCTGCATGAACTGTGACAGCACTTGAATAGCAAAACTGATGTCAGGTCTGGTGATAGTCAAATATATTAGTCTTCCAATTAATCTTTGATAGCCTGTTATATCTTTGAATAAAGGATCATCATTGAGACCTGTCAGTTTATCATACTACATTATGGTGAGTTTGGTGTTTGCTTCCAAATGTGTGGTCACTGGTTTAGCACTACTCAGACCAGTGTCTGAGATTAACTCAAGAGCATATTTCCTTTGGTTGAGAAAAATTCCAGCCTTAGACCTCATAATCTTAATTCCTAGAAAATACTTGAGATCACCAAGATCTTTCATCTTGAATTTACTATGAAAAGATTCCTTCAACTGTTGTATTAATTTGCTACTGTTGCCTGTCAAGAGTAAATCATCCATATAAATGAGGATCACAACTATGTCTTGCCCATCCTTTTTTGTGAAAAGGGTGTGATCATAGGGACTCTGTGAATAGCCAGTAGATAGTAGGACCTCAGTCAATTTTAGATTTCACTGCCTGGAGGCCTGTTTGAGGCCATAAAGAGACTTGAGCAGCTTACACACCTTATACTCCCCCTGCCTCTGAAAACCCTGAGGCATGTCTATGTAGATATCCTCAAGAAGATCACCCTGCAGAAAGTCATTATGGACATCCATTTGGTAAAGAGGCCAAGAGTGTGATGCAGCTACACTGATAACAGTTCTTACTGTAACCATTTTGGCAACAGGGGAAAATGTCTCATTATAATCCAGACCCTCCTGCTGATTATAACCTTTTGCAACAAGCCTTGCTTTGTACCTTTCAACCTCACAATTAGCCTGAAGTTTGATTTTGTATACCCATTTAGAGCCAATAGCCTTTTTTCCATGAGGAAGGTCCACCACTTTCCAGGTGTTATTTTGCTCTAAGGCTGCAATTTCATCTTTCATAGCAGTAACCCACTCTTTACTACTGAAGGCTTCTTTAAAGGTGGGTGGCTCAGAAGAATTAGAAAGAGCAGTTAAAAATGACTTATAGGAACAACTCAGCTTGGAGTAGACAACATAGTCTCCAATAGGATAAAGACACGTAGAATGAGCTTGATTTTGAGGTTTGGATACAACATAATCCTGGTGCCAAATGGGAGGCCTGACAGACCTATTGGGTCTTGTAGTAGAAGGTGCAACAATTTCCATAACAGGTGTAGATGTGGTATGCTCAGCAGATGGTAGAGGAACTGCACTAGGAGGAGAGACATCAGTAGTTGTACTAGGAGAAGGTGAAACCTCCTCTGCACATTCAACCTGCACTCCAGGACTTGTGTCAAATAGAGTAGGAATGGATTCTTGTGATAAAGGAGTAAAAATGGATTCCAGGAGATCATGCAGGGCCCTAGGAGAGGAGTCAGATTGGAAAGGAAACTCATGTTCTATAAAGGTGACATCCCTACTAACATGAAAGGAATGCAACTCAAGATCAAACACTGTATATCCCTTTTGAGTTTCCGCATAGCCTATGAAAACACTCTTTCTTTGCTCTAAGAGCAAATTTATCTAATTTAGGCAGTACAGATGTGAAACAAAGGCAACCAAAAACCCTTAGATGATCTAGGTGTGGTGGAGTACCATACAATAATTCATGAGGGGACTTTCCTTGCAAACCAGCTGTAGGAAGTTTATTGATTAAGTATACTGCTGCCTTGACACAATGACCCCAATAAGAGATAGGAATGGAGGCTTGAAATCTTAATGCTCTGGCAGTATTGAGTATGTGTCTATGCTTTCTTTCCACCACCCCATTCTGTTGGGGTGTATAAGCACAAGAACTTTGATGCACTATCCCAAGAGAAGCTAATAAATCTTTACAGTTGGAATTCATGAACTCTATGCCATTATCACTTCTCAACACCTTCACTTTAGTGTCAAATTGAGTGTTTACCATTAACAGAATTTTTTTCAATACAAAGTAGACTTCAGTTTTGGAATGAATCAAACAAAGCCAAGAGAATCCACTGTAATCATCAACTATGGTCACAAAATATTGCTTCTTGTCATAAGTTGGAGTCCTATAGGGACCCATACATCTATATGAACCAACTGAAATATGACACTAGATTTATGCAAACTAGAAGGAAAACTAGGTCTACTTTGCTTAGCTTGAGGGAAAATATGACAGCAAGGAAGAGTAGACAAGTTGCCAGTCAATGATGGAATATGTTGCATTGCTGTCAGGGAAGGATGACCAAGCCTCAAGTGCCACAATGTGGTGAAGTTATCATCCTTTATTGTAGCAGTAGTCACTGCATTAATGGTGTCTTTTAACAAGTACAAGCCTCCAGCTTCTCTACCAATCCCAATCACCTTCTCACTGTAAAGACCCTGCAATACACAAAAATTAGGGAAGAAACTGAGACTACACACTAGATCTTTGGTTAACTTGGCAACTGACAACAAGTTAAACTTGAAATTAGGAACAAGCAAAATATCCTTCAGTGTGTGATCACCCAGGATAGTAGAGCAACCTATGCCTGCAATAAGAGCCCTGTTTCATGTATGCAATTGAACAATATTTGATCCTTGATTACCAAGACACCTTGAATGTGATAACATGTCCTTACAAGAAGTAACATGATGAGTAGCACCAGAGTCAATGATCCACTCAGGTTCACAAACATTAGGTGTGAGTGATACATTACCTGTGAAATTAGCTTTAAGATCACCATCACCACCTGCATTTGTATGACCTGAATTGAGTCTAAGGTTCTGCACATGGTTATATTCTTCTTCTGTAAGTGTGAGAACATGTCCCTGTCCTACAGAAGCAGCATAGTTAGCAGAAGACTTGAAACCAGTAGAATCCTGTTGAAAACCAACAGTGGATCTGGAACTGCTGGATGCATCTGGCTTTCTCTTGCTTTTGAAATCAGTTGGATATCCAATTATTCTGTAACAATTCGTACTCAAGTGGTTCCTATAACCGCAGTGCACACATGGATTATCCAATAATTATTTTTCTCTAAATCCTGGCTTTCGATTAGCCAGCATAGTGAGGGGTTCCTTATGAATCTCCATAACACTCAACAATCTCTGACTTTCCTCTTGAACTGCTGTGGCATATGCCTGATTAACACTGGGCACATTAGTTTTGAGTAGTAAATCACTTCTAATATGGCTATAGGACTCATTTAAGCCCATTAGAAACATCAATAACCTCTGCTGATTAAGATGTTCTATGTAAGGTTTGGCTTCAGCACAATTACATAAAGGAGCAGGTACTAAAACATCCAGTTCATCCCACAGATCTCTCAATTTAGAATAGTAAGTAGTTACAGAATCACTACCTTGTTTCAAAGAGGATACCTTTGTCCATAGGTGATACACTCTCGTAAGGTTGGATTTGTCGAACCTTTCCTTGAAGTCGTCCCGAACTCGTTTTGCATTTGACGCGTATACAATAGTAGTGAGTAATTCTGAAGCTACTGTACTGCTGATCCATGAAATAACGGCGTTGCACCTTTCCCATTGAGCTGCTAGATCTCCTGTGTACGAGCTTTTTAGGCAAGTTCTGTCAACAAAACAAAGCTTATTCTTCACCAGTAAAGCAAGCCTGAACGATCTGCTCCAGAGGCCATAATTTTCTGGACCTGTGAGCTTAGTCGTAATTAGAGCTACACCTGGTGCATCTGAAACCTGTAAGTATAGAGAATGATTATGTGGAAGAGTAGCAACTGTCAATTCTGCCATTACAGAGATGCAGTTAGCTGAATTTTAATTCGAATTGCAGCTGGGTGATTGATCCCTGTATCGCTGCTCTGATACCATGTCAACTTATGCTTTGATGATGAAAACCATGGAAGTTATTCTTCCATGGAAGAGAATAGAGAAGAGAAACGTGTGTAGAAGAAGAAGAAGATTTTATTTCATTATCAGAACATTTCCTTTACAATAAGAAGGCCTTCACACTTTTATAGATGGATCATTCTAGAATGTGTGATTAGTAGGTCCTAACTAACTCACTGATCACAGTAAAACAGTTACAACAAACCTTTTTATAGCTAACTTTAACTAACTATACACCTATCTAACAATCACTTCTTAATAGCAACAAAATCGTTAAGAGAATTGGTTCTGAGTAAGTGTGATCTCTATCTTATGTAAGTTTAGACGAAAACATGGTTCAGACGAAAACTTAATAGTTGTCTATTGATCGTCTCTTTAATCTTCATGTGTGTTTTGGGGTTGTTGTATCGTCAAAAGATCAAGTTAGTTTCCTGAAGGTTTTGAGGATTATGTATTGTGAGGGATATATGGGAGATTGATGCTCCAAATCAGTTTTCCCTGAAGGTTTTCGAAAAATCTTTGGCTCAAGTAACTCGTAAGTCGTAACAAAGCAATCTTTAAAAGTAACATACAAACACAAAGCAGATATATCAAATAATAACGAAATCATTACATAACATTCAGAAAAAAAGAGTAGTAACAACATCAAAATAATGTGTTAATCCCTTGGGTACGGGGTCGAGTTTGTTTGGGAGCGTTTTACCCCCAATGTGTGATTTTCCGACGCAAAGTCAGATTTAATTAGACTTCAATGTGGGTACCGGACAGTAGAAAACCAATAAATAAATAAAATAATGTGTTAACCAAAGGAAATAACAACATGCATTAACAAAAATCGAAAGGCAAGAAACTACGAAATTATTACTAATACGTACTACTGAAATACAAGGAAACAATGCTCGACTACCTGCTAACCTACTAGGATTAAAATTCATATTGAGATAATTTGGCAGTATTTCGATCTCATAAACTGAGACGGAAGATTATCTTGAACACTTCTAAGTTATTTAAAAAGTTATTAATTAAAGGGTTACAAGTAATTTGGAATAACTATTTATAATAACGTTAACAATTAATATGAAACAGATGGAGTAATAGTTTAGCTATTTTTGACAATTAAAATCTTGAAAATTTAGGTATATGTGGAAACTTCATCAATTAATTAAGTTGACTTTAAGTATATTTAATTTAATTAATATCAGCTTATGCCTATAATAAGACAGTTAGGCTAAAAAACAATTTAAGAAATTGTGAACTGTGCAATGTAGGGCTATGCTGGACCTTTGAAGAAAAAAAAGAGATCTAATTCATGACTTATAATTTATAATTACGGGATTTAAATTTCATACCTCAATTATTTGTTATTATTCAGTTTTTTTTTTAATATTAAAACACACCTCGATATTAAATTAATATACATGCGCATGTTGTAAATTGATAATAATATTTGATCAACTAACCTCACAAAAAAGTGTTAGGTATTTAAATATGAATATTCGATTATTAATTAACTCAAAAAAATTAAAATAAGATGACAAATTGCCAATATTTTTAATAAATATGTCATACTTCTACTAATATTTTAAATGCGTTCACACAATTCAACTACTCGTATACTCCTCTATACACTTTTATTTGTCATGTTGTGTTTTTCGAAAGTCAATTTGACTAATTTTCAAAATTAAATAGATTATATTAGTTCGATATTTTAAACAAAAAAATTAGCTATTCAAAAACTATACGAAAAGTACTATAAAATGCATTTTTTTTGCATATCAATATGATGAAATTATATATATAGTCAAACTTTTTTTTATAATTTAAGTCTAAAAAAGAAAACTATGACAATTAAAAGTGGACGAAACTAGTATTAAATAACACCTACGTTATTTAAGTAAGTATTTAATTAAAGAAAGGGGTAGTTGGGTGGTTGCTGTCACGTTTACTTTTTAAAAATAGCACAAAAGTTAGGAGTATCTTAATATTTATATATAGTTATAAAAATCGCTTTCATTAAAAGTAAAACAATCAAAAATAAAAATAAAAATTATTATAGAATATAAATATAATATTTTTAAGAATTAATTAAATTAAAAGGAAGAAGAAAATTTTGTGCGACTCAAATCAATTTAAACTTTATTATAATGGCCAAAAAGAACTTGTCTTTTACAACTATTTACCAAAAAAATTGGCGGAAATTCCAAAGTCAATTATCCAAAGACTTCCACCATTTCTCTCTCCTCACCTACTCCACACCCCTCTATTTTTAATTAATAATTTTAAATTTGAGCTATGAAAAAAAAAACTTATTAAATATTTAAAAAAAAATGAATTCGATAAAGAGTGAATCTAAATTTAATATGGCTATCAAATATCGTTTGATTAGATATATTAAAAATAATATGTATTTGATAAAAAAAAAGAAAAGAATTATTTGTTTACAAAAAAGCACCGTCCACAAATATAGTGAAAAGGATATAGAAAACGTTTAAGTGATTATGTCTACATCCATGCTAAATATGCATTAAAACCTCTTCCATGACTAATAATTTCTCATGTATCAATTATACCTAACATAAACTTACCAAAATAGAGTATAGCTACACAAAGCTAATGCATAACGTTATTTTTTTAATCCATCTTATCAAACGATCCCTAAGAATCTGTCAGAGATAGTTTTACTATTCTTCTCAAAATAGTAAGAACGAGATAATGCATACGTTACTTTTTTCGAACCCTACTCATACTAGTACTAAAAAACTTTATGGCTGAGATTTTACATTCCCATTCCACCTTTTTTTTCGGAAACTTGAGAGGATACCGTTCACGTCGCTATAACCTCAATATTTTTAATGAGCACTTTATGATGAACATTTTATACGTATTAAGTAAACTTCTTATTATGTAATAACCTTCAAACTATATAAGGATGTGTAAATTACATTAGATAAACCCAATATGATAAACTCGACTCAAAAAGTTCTAAAAAGAATCGATACCAAATCATCGACGTGAATGACAACTTGTAGACCAACTAGCTTTCCAACTTGCCTTAGCTCCAAAAAGTTCACTATCCAAAGACTCACCCATATCTCTATCTTTCATATCACCTCTTCCACATCTCCAATCTAAAAGTGTTTTTGCTTCAATGGAAACTCAAAACCAATTAGCTGAAACAAAAATTCCTCAAGAATTGCTTCAATTTTCACGTCTACCAGATGAAATCATCATTGAAATACTCTTGAGGTTACCAGTAAAATCTCTCTTGAAATTCAGGTGTGTTTCAAAATCTTGGCTTTCTTTACTCTCAACTCCATATTTCATCAATACCCAGATAAAAATTTCTGTTAAAAAATCCAAAAATGTGAATCTTAGACTTGTTATAGTAGCTTCAGTATCTGGTTTAATGGGTAAAATGTGTTCTGTTTACTCTCTAGATTGTGAAAATTCCTCTGTAAATGTTGATAAAATTGATTACCCATTAAAAACCCCTTTTGGATCTGCAAAATTTTTGGGTTCTTGTAATGGGTTGATCTGTTTAACCCCAATGTCATTTAAACTTATGATATGGAACCCTGTTACTGGAAAACACAAGGAATTTCAAGATTCATTTGTTCAATGTGCTGTAAATTGTTATATTAGATATGGGTTTGGTTATGATTATGTTAATGATGATTATAAGATGGTTAAGATCTTTAGTTTTCCACGAAATGAGGGGAAATATGAGAATAAGGTTAAGATTTATAGCTTAAAGGATGATTCTTGGAAAATGGGTGAGGGGTTTGGTAGTGGTTATGTTAATGCACAATCCGGGATGTGTTTGAATGGATATCTTCATTGGGAGGTAAACCATTGTCGCGATTCTGGTGATGGTGGTGGTTCTGGTGCTTGTTCGGAGATAATGACTTTGGATTTGGCTACGGAGACGTATGGGGTAATGGCATTGCCTAATTGTGGAAATGGGAGTACTAGTTGGTCGTTGAGTGTTTTAAATGGATGTTTAATTGCTTGTTGCAACTATCAGCAGGATAGGACGGATATGTGGGTGATGAAGGAGTATGGTGTGGAGGAGTCGTGGACTAAGTTGGTTTCTAATCTCACGGCTCCCTCTGGTCGTTTAGGTTATGTATCGCCTTTGTCTGTGTCGGAGAATGGTGGTGAAGTTTTAGTGAGGCTTGGTACTAATATAAGTTTGTACAACGTGAGGAATGCTTCACATGAATCCTTGGACATTCATTCATTGGGTTATTGTCTTCAAGTACAAGCGATTACTTACATTGAAAGTCTAGCTTCGCCTAATGTTGGTGATATGTAATTAGCTCGGAAAATTATGACTTTGAAGTTGCAACTATTATCCGGATCATAAAGATATATGGGTGATGAAGGAGTACGGTGTGAAGAATAGTCTCTCTTCTACGGTCTTTCTATGTTCGTATGGGTTATGTCTCGTCTTTGTTTGTGTCAAGAGAACGATGATGAAGGTTTAGTGAAGGTTGGTTCAGATATAAGTTTGCACAACAGGAGGAAAGCTTCATACAGATCCTTGGATATTCATGCAAGTAGTTACTAACATCGAGAGCCTAGCTACGCCTCGTGTTGGTGATAAGTAATTTAGCTTACAGCAAAGAAATTACTCTGCTTGTGTTGTTCTTTCTGGAGATTTACTAGTTATGTTGCATTCTATGTTGTATTTTCGCGCTTCGTCTAGTTAAACGATTGTCACATGTATTATTAATGTGAAGTTCTTGTGAAACTAGTTGTCTCAATCTTCTTTGAAAATCAAGGTACTATATGTTTTTGGTTGATCAGATATAAGAACCATGTGTTTGGTATGATGTAAGTCATTTTCCGGTGTTTGTTGGTGAGTGAAAAATACTTTTCGAAAAAATGTATATTACAAAAATAATAACATCAAATCAGAGGGTGTTTTGATGAAATTTTGAGTGCTAAATATTAATAATTGGGAAAATGACACCCATAAAGCAAGGGAAGTCATTTCAGCATTGAAAATGACTTCCAACATCTTGCATGTGTTGATAATTATGATATTTCCCCTAAAAAATGGCTTTCATTATATCAAACGTAAGAGAATGATTTCTTGAGTATGAAAATAACTATATATCATACCATGTATCGGTGGTAGCATTGAAGAGGTCATATATTAATTCTCTTTCTCAAAAAATATAGAGAAAAAATGAATTATAATTACAACGAAAAAGGGTAAAAAATAATTCCAACTATTGAAAATGAGTGGGTTTCATTAATATTAAAAGACTACAAATGGCATATTTAGATAATGATGCCACGTGGCAATTGCCAATTAGAGTCATAGATTTTGCCATTTTAAAACAAAACAAACAACCATTAAAAACCACTTAAATATCTTATTTTATTGAGTTTCAACTTATTAGGTGGGCAAGTTTTCCATCTAAAAAATTACTAATTATTTATCAAACATACCTTAATTATCAGTTATTTTCCTTTTCTATTATCACCTCCGTTATTCAGGTAGAAAAAGGAAACATTTGATTGTTGAGTTCATATAAGATAACACACTAAATTGTAGTTCAAGTATGAACCTCAAAAAGTTGAGATACTTTAGATGTTTTTAACTGTTCACTCGCTAAAATATTAACTGTTCAACTTGTCCATAAAAGTTTTGATATTTATAATATCCGTAAAATTCTTCCCAAAAATATTCAATCTAGGTCAATTCAAATTGCTTAGAAGAAGTAACCCACCAAATCACTCCTCAAAGAACAATAAATTATATTATACAAGAATAAAGCTAAGTCATGAATTCGGAATCTTGTTAATCAATAACAAAGCAGTAAACTTGAATTGAAATCATTAAAATTAACTAAAAAAATAAGAAAGCACTTAAAGTGAAGCAGAGTTTGAAAGTCTGTGATGGAAGAAGCGTGAAAAATCAAACCCACTTCCATATGACAACATTAAATTCCTCCAAAAAAAATTCACGATTATTTCGATATTTAATTCTTAAAATAGGTCTTTTCTTAAATTTTAAAACATTCCGCCATAGCTAGAGTTAAATTTGGAAAATGGAGGCTGGAAATGGGGAAGAAGAAGAAAAATAATAATTGAAAATTGACTAAATAAACTTTCCACGCGCAATAATCGAGTGTATCACACTCTCTATGAGTGTACGTGAAAAGTGTTAAAATGACATAACAAAACCTTACTTGAGGTGTCTAAAATGAACAAAATCCAGCTAAAGTGTCTAAATGAAAGTTGGTGCCAACTTTAGGGGGTCACCGATTGGTTAAGCCAATAATTTACTTTCGTTTTTAGTCATTCTAAACAAGAATAACATATTTTCATATTAAGTACTCCCTCTGTCCCAATTTATATGACTTACTTTCTTTTTTAGTCATGAAACATTTATATATTAAGTAACAATTTAAGTATAAAATGTGTATGACCTGCCTCGCCCCAATATTTATGTTATTTTCCATTTTTCTTATATGTTTTTTACTCTGAAGAATGAATTTTCATTTAACTTCTTTTGATAATTTTTAACACTAGTACTGCAATTGTTTTACAGATATCTGCTAAGATTATTATTTTTCACCAAAAACTTTATTTGCTGGTCATAATTAATTACAGTATATCAAAATAGATTCATAATTCAAAACATATCAAACAGTTTCATAGCGTACTGACTTTGTACTTGCTGCATAGGAATATATTCCAAAAGCTATAACTTTTGGCTTGCCAAATTTCAGAAATACCTATACTCTTTTGTATTCGCGAGAAAATCGAAAAACAACCCGTTACCCGCTCTGCCCCATTATGTAATTTAAATAAATGGAAAAAGGACAAATATACTTCGAACTATTGTAAATGGTATGCAGATATCCTCCGTCATATTTTTGGGATATTGGTGCCCCGCCGTTAAAAAATTAGAGCATATATAACCTTTATACTAACGGACATAAACGTGTCATAATCTTATCCACCGATCCAACATTATTAAATATCGAATCGACGGATAAGATTGTGCCACATGTCCCTATTTAGTCTTCCATTAGAGTGAAGGGCATATATGCTCTAGTTTTTGGGCGATAGGGGCACCTATGTCCCAAAAATATAACGGAGGGTATCTGCATACCATTTACGATAGTTCGGGGTATATTTATCATTTTTCCCTTAAATAAATAATTTTTACCTACCCCACCCTATATACTTATTTCCCTGCCCTACCCTATTAAGGGTGTGCCCTTCCCTAGGGTGTGTATCAGTCGGTTCGATTTGGTTTTAAGTATTATCAGTTCGGTTTATCGGTTTTCAGTTTTTAAATAGGCTAAATCGATAACCAAACCAATAAGATATTTGTTATCGGTTTTAGGTCTTTAACGGTTCGGTTTTCGGTTTAACAATAAGAAAATGCTTTCAAAACAAATATATGACTTATCCAATAATTTGACGCGATACGCATACATCGAAATAATCATTCCAAATGGGAAAACAAGGACCAACTTGTTGTATTTGGGTCATCACAACAAAGACTTGGTCAATTTTCGATCACCATAGTATATAAAACGAGATCCCCTTTATGCAATAAAGAGAATCAAATAAAACCAAATCATAGACAAAAATCAAAATAGTAGCAAATGAGGCCATGCTTATGGTAACTAAATGAAGTTCTTACATTATCTTAAAAAAAAAAAAACAATCTGAATTCCTGACGTTAATCAAATTGCAGATATTTACAATCGTGCAAAAGCTAATATTAGTCAATTATAAACTAACTAAAGTAAATAAGTAATACTAAAAAGTAAAACCTAAAGGTTAAATAACTAAAAGTAGAGAGGAGAGTTAATTGTTAAGTAGTGCTAATTATTGCATAGGGTTTTGTATATTTTTAGTCTAATATACTACTAATTATATTAATATTTTTTGTTTAATATATTATATATATGTTATAACTAAATATTAAAATAGTAAATTATTATATTCTTAATGGGTTATCGATTAACCCAATAACCCAATATTAAAATCCAATAACGAACCGATAACCAATATTTGTTTTTTGTAAAACCATTAAATAACCGTTAACCCAATAACCCAATAACAAATAAACCAATAACACTTTTTTCGGTTCAATTTATCGATCGATTCATTTTTTCACACCCTTACCCTTCCCTGCCCAACCCCAACTGCCATCCCTAGATAGTGGGGTCCATAAGTTAGAGAGTAGTAGTACATTTTGAGAAAGGATAGATGAATAAATACATAAATATGTGTTGCTCAAAATAATCATGATAGTAGTTGGTACAAGTCAGTTACAGTGATTATGTTTGATAATACCGAATTTGCCCCTTAGTCGGCAAGTAGGCATGTTGACGAAGAGCTGCTTGCTGTAAACTGACAAATCTTGATGCTTGTGAGAAACTTAGTTGTTATAGACGGCATAAAAGCATCTATGCACTTTGTCATTTTTCTAAAATGACTTAAATATAAGCACCTAAAATTAATTAATTGAGCCATAAGAGCATTTCACATTACATTCTTCTCAACTTTTTTCTTCCCCTTTGTTAACATTTTGCCAAGCCCAAAGTTACCATGGAAATAATGAACAAGTTTGTAACAATAAAAACCAACATAAATGGTGCACCAAAAGAGTCAGACTTTGAGATAAAACTCGAAAACGTCTCACTTATCATTGAGTCTGAGTCTGAGTCTGAGTCTAAGGATGTTGTTGTCAAGAACCTGTTTGTGTCAATTGATCCGTATCAGATAAATCGAATGAAGAGCCAAAGTTCGTCACAAGGAGCCATAAGTTTTGCAACTGCCATTACTCCTGGTGACTCCATTGACAGTTATGGTGTAGGAAGAGTTTTGTTCTCTCATCGACCTGATTTCAAGAAAGGTGATTTGGTAGCAGGGCTACTTACCTGGGGAGAGTATAGTATAGTAAAGGAAGGTTCGTTGTTGAATAAGTTGGATCCTATTATGGGATTTCCATTGTCTTACCATGTCGGAGTTTTTGGATTCAGTGGACTAACTGCCTATGGTGGATTCTTCAAAGTGTGTAAACCGAAGCCAGGGGAGAAAGTTTTTGTGTCTGCTGCTTCAGGTTCGATAGGGCATTTAGTAGGACAGTATGCTAAATTACTTGGATGTTATGTTGTTGGCTCTGCTGGTAGTCAAGAAAAGGTAAATTTTCTCAAGGAGAGACTTGGATTCGACGATGCATTCAATTATAAACAAGAAACTGACCTTAAATCAGCTCTGAAAAGGTGTTTCCCTCAAGGGATTGATGTCTACTTCGACAACGTGGGAGGCAGGATGTTAGAAGCAGCAGTAGCAAACATGAACTCATTCGGCAGGGTAGCTGTCTGTGGGGTTATTTCTGAGTACACAAATGCTACAACACGAGCAGCTCCAGAGATGTTGGATATAATCTACAAAAGGATTACCATCAAAGGATTCCTAGCAGCTGATCTCATGAATGTGTATGCTGAGTTCCTGTCGAAAACAGTTGAGTACCTCAAAAGTGGAAAACTCAAGACCATTGAAGATGTCTCACCAGGCGTTGAAAGCATTCCCTCTGCTTTCATTGGACTGTTCAATGGCCAAAATATAGGCAAAAAGATTGTCAAAGTTGCAGATGAGTGAAAAAAACATAAAGATTCATGAATTAATAAGTCAAGAACGAACTTACTTCTGTTATATTAGCGAACAATATCTTATCTGTGCTTCTTTCAAGTTGTAATCCATTTTGATGCTCTTATTCAATGTGTAAGCTTTCTGGTAATTCAAGTGCTCGAGAAGTCTGTAGAGCCAACTCGGCATAGAGTTGGAGGCAAGTCATAGCCACCTGCAAAATTAGTAGTGACAAAATCAACAATGTGAGCTCCCAAACTCCATTAATGGAGAACTCACTGGTTCGAGAGAGAGAGCAATCAAGAGGGAAGATACATGGAGAAAATATCTCCTTTTATTGAATGTGAATTGAAGCAGCAAGTGTTACAAAGTGAAGCTATATGTACAAAATCACTAATCAACAAACTTGATTCTAACTGAATGTCTAACTAACTTTTACTGTTCACAACTAACTAATTTCATACTTTATATTCTCAACACCCCCTCAAGTTGGAGGTGATGCAATTACAAACAACTTGTGTAATAAAGTAGTGTGTTTAACCCCAGTTAGGGCCTTAGTGAAGATGTCTGCCAACTGGGATTCTGTGGGGACGTGGTGAAGTGAAATCAGACCTTCTTGAAGTTTATCTCGAACGAAATGGCAGTTTATTTCTATGTGTTTAGTCCTTTCATGGAAGACGAGATTCTTGGCAATATGCACTGCAACTTGACTGTCACAGAAAACTTGTATGGGCAAAGGACATTTTACTGATAATTCATCCAGCAACCTCTCAAGCCAGACCAGTTCCCCTACCACCTGTCTTACAACTCTGTATTCTGCTTCTGCAGAGGACAAAGACACTGTGGCTTGCTTCTTGGACTTCCAACTAACGGGACTATCACCTATAAGTACTAGATAACCACTGACTGACTTCCTTGAATCAAGGCAAGCTGCCCAGTCTGAGTCACAAAAATCTTTGACATTGAGTGCAGGAGTATTGGAGATGAAAATGCCCAATAAAGGATTCTGCTTCAAGTATCTGAGAACATGGTAAGTTGCCTTCAAGTGTGGTTCTCTAGGAGTCTGCATGAACTGACTGAGGTGTTGTACACTATAGGATATATCCATCCTTGTATTTGTGAGAAAATTAAGCTTACCTACTAATTTTCTGTAAAAAGTAGGATCAGACAACAACTTGCCATCAGTGGCCTTCAATTTTTCAGTACAGTCCAGGGGTGATGCTACAATCTTGTAATTCAAACAATCAAATTCCTTTAAAAGATCAGTGGTGAACTTTCTTTGTGAAATCAAAGCACCATCATGCCTATACAATATCTCTAACCCCAGGAAATAATGCAATTTGCCCAAATCTTTTATCTTGAACTGATCATGTAGAAAAGCCTTCAAGGAGTCAATGTCTTCTAGGTCAGTCCCAGTCAAGATTACATCATCAACATATACTGCAACAAAGACCAAAGAAGAGCATCCTTTTCTTTTATAAAACAGTGAATAGTCACTATTTGAGTGTGTGTATCCTCTAGAACAAAGACTGCTTGCCAACTTATCATACCATTGTCTACTAGCTTGTTTCAAGCCATACAATGGTTTTTTCAATTTACACACCATGTCAATACCATCAACCATAAGACCTTGTGGTAATGTCATATACACTTCCTCATTCAAATCACCATGAAGGAAGGCATTGTTGACATCTAGCTGATACAAATTCCAGCCTCTCTTAACAGCTAAAGTGATCATTGTTCTACAGTGGTCATTTTAACCACATGAGAAAAAGTCTCGGTATAGCCTATCCTAGCTTGTTGAGTGTATCCTTTAATGACCAGCCTTGCCTTGAAGTCTTGAAGATCAATTTAGATTCGTGTTCCTCGTATTAGATAATCTGATAACATGACTTTCTAACTATGTGGTTTTTGTGAAAAAGATAGACATTGTAACAACAATATATCCAATGTAATTCCATAAGTAGAACCTGATGTACACAAACATTACCCTTACCTTTCGAGGGGTAGAGAGTAAAATACAGACCACAAAATAGCAAGATAACTAAAAATTGGAGTAAAATACGAATCTTAGGAAGATGAACATTACATATCATCTTCTAATACAGATCAATATACATACAACAGACGTTCAAGGGAAGGAGAAGCTTAAAACTACCAACAATGTGAGATACAATTAGTAGATGTAGGTAAGTCTCGCTCTATACATTGCACACAGTAATAACATTATTACATCACAAATGAACTGTAAAAACAGGGAAAGCCCGCGTTTCTTCATTGCGCTCCACGCAGTTACAGGTGTTGGATTAGTTGTTTGGTTGTTCCATACATAGCTTTTTCACTTCCTGAAAGTTCCAAATACAGAAAAATTAACCAAAAACCTCATTGACATCTCATATGACAAAAGAAAAAAACAGGGTAGAGCTGGAGCACTTCACGAAAGGCATACCCTGCCTAGCTCCTTCAAAATTTACTCGCAAGAATTTCCACATGCAAACTTTTGGGCATTTTAACCCTTTTCCTTCGTATTATTTCCACTAAAATGTACAATTAAAGTTACCTTGGCTACGTCTCATTTCTCCCCTCTTACCTCTGTTTAGTGTTTAACAGAGGATGCAAATCAAGATATAGAACCACAACAATAACTAAATCCATGTCTCAAATTCTAGAAACTGTTTTACTACAAGGATTAGATACTTTTCGTTGTTTCTACATGCTTGGCTACATTAACTTTGGTCAGATTTCAAAGTCAACTAATAGTTGATACCGTAACAAGATAAGAGTTTCCCTTGAAATGATGCATCGAAAAAGGCAATTCATGTCTCACTTGGTGATACGTAACCATAGAACCTAAGAATTCTGAAAAAGGTCCGGTTGCATATACATCAGCCGCTCTATTTAGAAACAAAGTAAAAGAGCTCTTTATAGCAAGGGAACTTCTTTTCCAAAACAATGAAGATGAAAAGTATTTGTACATTAGTAACTTAGAAGACAGAACCATCTTAAACAAAGCTTTAAATCCCAATTTATTTCTCTACATTGTCCTGTTCATTGGTACCTCCAATCTACGTTAGTGACTGATCATAACAGCTAAATATGTTTCCTCAACTGCTTTCTCCTTCCAACTCACTTTTGTTCAAATCAGTGTTATTTACCAAACTGAAAGAAGATTCAGCCATTGATTGACCAACTATGTAACAGAATGAGAAGACAACAGAAAATTAGCAGTAAGCTATGAGGAGCAGGGAGGAACACCAAAACTGGTTAGTATATCCTTCTTTAACTCCTATTCCATAATTCCCATACTTTCTTTTATCCATATTAAGTTTCACCTAAGAAGACTAGTAAAAGTAGGCCCTGGATCAAAAAAATACCCCTGTCAAGGTTTACACAGATTCCCCTGCCATGATTTCCATGTTCCTGGTGGTCTTTATGCTTAGTTTGTCTTGTCTAGATGTAAAAAAAAAACTTACAGAACTTCTCAAGAAGAGAAAAACAAAGTCCTATTAAGTGGTAAACACAAAAAACTATAACCAAACGATTGTTGTTGCGACAAGCTGTTTCATGGAGCTATGCAAAAAGGAGAAAGAACAAACAAGATATCTGTGAACCAGAATTGTAATGATGTTGCATATGCAATAACTTATTCTATAGTTGACAAAAGAAACAAATAGAACAACACATGTTGAAAAATGTATTAAGCAGAGCTCTTACATGTCGTAAGTCATGGGATTATCATTCATCTGAGCTTCTGCAGCCTTCATTGTTGTTGTGGAATTGGCTCATTTTGTAAAATGGGAGATATTAGGCTTTCAGTGTAGATTTCCGCCTCAAGACAGGCATCAAAGTTGGTCACCTCCGGATATCTGATTGAATCATCACTGGGATTGTATATCATGAAAATTGACCCAAACACGAGCAAAATTTCACCTTTTTTTGACATGCAAAGGGGTGGAGAGAACATATACTTCCCTGGGTCATTAGGACAACTGATGGTATACATTTTTTCCCAAGAATCTTTAACCCCGTAATCCTTCATGACCCACACGTCTGCCCGAGTTTTGTTATAATTACAAAGCACAGAAAGATTATCTTCCAACACTCCCAACACAAAATCAAAATTCCCTTTTTCATAGCAGGGCTGCTCTATCTTTCCCCATTTCTCATCCTTCAAATCAATAGAAATAATATCCCAGCCATTATACTCACCAAGACGAGCAGTAGTAGCCCAATGAAGCCTCCCCTTCACAAACTTACCCGAATCATTCAACAACACCCCACCCTGAAAATCATCAACGTTTCTCCAAGAATCACTCTTTAAACCATATATCTTCACCTCAACATCATACGAACCACCAGCACCAAATATACAGAAAATACCCACTACCTTATAATCATCATGAACCTCGTCATATCCAAAACCATACATAAAATAGTAACCACACCTCAATGTCGGCCTAGAGTCCGGCAATCTCTTGAACTTCCTAATCGATGGGTTCCATATAAACAAATCATTTTCCTCAATAGCAACACAAATCAACCCATTAACAGAACCCACAATCCAAACAGATTTAACTGGATTTTTCATAGGGTAATCCAAATCAAACGCCTCAGTAACAGACCCATATAACAAAGAACCAAGAGAACAGTCCTTCAGATTGTATTCAGGTTGAACAAAACTCAACATAAGCCTATGGTGTTTGTATTCCTTGTCATTAGCAGATAAACTAAGATGGGTTTTAACAAAATCTGAGCTAGAGATTATACCAAGCCAAGACTTCGAAACACACCTGAACTGCAAAAGGGATTTCACTGGAACCCTTTTGAGGATTTCAGTGATGAGTTCTTCGGGAAAATTGGGGGTTGTAAAGGTTGAATCTTGCATCAAAGTTGATGGAAATTGAGAATCGTTAATGGGTTTGCTCCGTTTTGAGTTTTGATGGCTGCTTTCATCTTCTTCAGACTCCATTTTTGGTAGCAGAAATTTGAGAAATGGAAGATTCTCAGTATTGTTCAGTGAATTACCCCCAAATTGTACTGTGGACAGTTTTGTCAAAGTAGGGGTATTTTGGACTTTTTTCCATTTCTAAAAATAGTTATTTCTAACTTATAATCTCTCCGTTCATTTTTACGTATTCATGTTTGATTAACGTATAACCTTTAAAAAATGTTATTCTCTCTGTTTTCAAAATAATTTTCATGTTTTACTTTTTAAGAGTCGAATCATATGAACTTTGATCAATATTTTAAGATATATCTTATTATCATTATGATATGAGATGAATTGTAAATTCTACTTCCTTTCTAGCTGTTGTGATTTCCTTTTATAAAGTCAAACGATAAGAACTTTTACTAACAGTTTACGATGCATTTTTTCATCATATTGATATGCAAAAAATTGTAATTTATAGTACTTTTCGCATAGTTTTTGGATATCTAATTTTTTTGTTTAAAATATCGAATTAATGTAATCTAATATAACTTTGAAAATTAGCAAATTGTCTTTCGAAAAGCGTTACATGACAACTAAAAAGACACGGAAGGAATAGTACTTTTACACTCTGTTTGGATCATTGTTATCCATTGTTTCATAATATATTGTATTGTATTGTATTGTACTCTATTGTACTGTAATGTATGGTAGATACAATGTTTGCCTAGGCTGTATTGTTTGTTATTGTTTAATAACATTTTTATTGTTTGGTTTGACTGTATCGTACTGCATTGTAATTTATAAATTTACTAAAATATCCTTAATTATTATAGGGTAGGAGGTTTCACTAGAATTAAATAATAAAAGGTAAAGGGTAAAATAGTATTATGAAATATTATGTAAAGATATAATTGGAATTCTTATAGTTTCTATTATATAATAATTGGGATCATAGAGAAAAGAAAATGACAAAACAAAAAGGACAAAGGAAAAAGAATCGAATCTCACTCATTTTCAGGTAAGATTTACTTAGCTCGCTCCTTGCTCGCGGAGCGGCATACCAATAAAAATAAGAAATTAAGTAACAATGGGAACACACCAAATCGATTGTTCCATAAAATGGGGTTTTTCATTGTTACGTAACAACGAAATTTAACAATACGATACAATACATTTTAAGTAACAATCAAAACAAACATTGTATGTATAGTAACAATACAATACAATACAATACACTACAATGGGTAACAACGATCCAAACAGAGTGTTAGTATAGTTATGAATATCTAAATTGTATTTTTTGAATATTTGAATTAATTTTATTTAATTTAGCTCCAAAAATTTGTCAAACTGTCTCTCAAAAATTGAAATATGACATCTAAATTGTCTCTTGAAAAGTCCACTATAATAATCTCTTAAATTTGTTACTAAATTTTATTTGGTCACTTGAATTATGATTTATTTAGTTGAGCACTCGAACACATGAAAAATATTTTTATTAGACACTTTAGGTTCACATATTGTGTGTGCTCTCAAATATCCATTACATAAACAACTTAAACCACTTAAAATATATTAGTTCCTTTAATTATACACATCAATCTCAATTGGAATAGAACTAATATTCTTCCGTTATTGAGGCTAATGTGTATAATGCTGAGAGCCTTAAAGAATGGTAACTCAGTGCTTTTTAATACATAGATGGTAATAATTGTTAAAAAAAATGGAACAAAGTTTAATAGGAAATGAGAATAATTAATGGTTGGGTGTGAACCTCGCGAAATGTGATAATTCAAATATGTTTATGACAATTATTTTTTCGAGAAACATTGTTCTCGAAAAATAGCAACACGTCCATTGGCTTAGGAGTATTTTAAAACACTTGACGTTTCTGCGTACGATAATTAATAATAATTAAAATACAATGATAAGTTCAAGGAAACTTTATGTATTCTGTCTTCATACATGTGTAATTTTCTACGTTTTTGACCAAAAACATCCCTATATACGCTATACTCACAACCTAAACTGCATCCTTAAAAACTATTCGTATGAACAAAACACATCCCTAAATAGAAGAAAATGTTAAGCTAGGAAAAGCATGTCGAAGTTAATTACATTATAAAATTGATGAAGAAGCAACATATCACTTCCTGAATCACATCACATGTGAATAGGGGTGTCAAATTGAACGGGTTGAGCTGAAATTAGTCAGGTCAAAATGAGCCAACTTAGTGGCCCGCTCAAAGAGTTACTTAGGCCAAAATGGACTAGGCTAAAATGAGCTAAAAGGGAATCATTACTCAACTCGCTCAAGTCCTACAAAGTTTTTATTTTGTTTTACATAGAAACCATGACCCTTTCTTGCTCAAACCGATACAACTCACAAGAATTTCCCGAACTCTATGTTGCTTGGACTTAAAAATTGTCCAATGTTGCGTACCAGAGTATGAGGATCTGACACGCAACATAGTGCGCGCACACCCCTTTGGCTTCCTTCCCTTGTATAGGCCATAGCTGTATGCAAATCAACAGTAAAACCACAAATATCAATCCATGGCTAAGTGTTAAACAATTAACATTGCTAAGGTTTTCACGAGACTAATCTTGACCTGCCATCCAAGATTAGCTACCTTTTCGTGTTTCCATTTCTTGGCTACAGTCACTTTTTCAGAATATTACAATCAATAGTTGATATCATGACAAATAGATCAACACTTCAAATGCATTAAACAATGGTTTTCATCTCTCCCTCAATGAAACAAAACCGTTGCACCTAAAGATTTTAACATCTAATATTCGAAATGTAAAACATAATATAAATGAGCAGTGCACGTACTGATCCACGTCCAACATATTATGCTGCCCACCCATTTGTGCCTGTGCAAACATTTCTGCTAATATTACACATAAGATTTTTACACAAATTCACGCTCGACATCAAAAGTATTGAGTTCAAATCATCCCGGTACTCTGCAATGTTACATCTGCTCCTCTGTTTAAACAAAACTCCTGCTGTTGGGCTGCCATCTCTGTTTTCAAGGTTACAGAAACCTATTTCTCATATGAGCTAATGAGGTTAGATTCGCGATTTTCTAAACATTTTGCATATAACAGTGGCTTATGAATCCAGTACATATAAGGGAAAATGACTAACAAAATCCAAAGTAATATGGTCTAAAAATGTCGTTTACATATGCAATGTTTGTAGTTGAAATAACAAATATAAGTAAATCACCTCGAGGAAAATGGACATAGTGAAACTCTTACTAGTTACTATTTGTTATTTGATTGTCTTGATCTGAGCTTTTTTCGCCTGTTTTTTTGTTGCGTCACTAGTCCAGCCCTCCTCCATTGGAAAAGGAGAAACTAGGCTTTCAACATAGATTTCCACATTCTCAACATAGATTTCCACATTCTCTAGGATATGATCAAAGTTAATAACTTTTGGATTGAACGAGACATTCTTTGAATTGTATATCTTGAATCTTCGTGCAAACGCAACCAAAATTTCACCTTTATTTGACATGAAATAGGGTAGATTACACACATATGGATTATCACGACAATTGATGATAAACATCTTTGTCCAAGATTCTTTAACCCCGTATTCTTTCATAATCCAAACAGATACATATTTTTCCTTGTTATAACAAAAGATAGAAAGATTACTACCCAACATTTGTAGCCGTGGAACCATATCTCCTTCCCCGTAGGAGGGATTCTCTACCTTTCCCCATTTCTCATCAGCCAAATCAAAAGAAATGATGTTCCGATCGCGATTCATGGGGTTATATTCAAGACCAAAAGGAGTAGTAGCCCAATGAAATTTCCCGTTCACAAACTTACCACAAATATTAGAAGATAACCCACTTGGAGGACAACTATTATCGACACTAGTCCAAGAATTACTCATTAGACTATATATTTTGACCTCAACTAGAATTAAACCGACATTAAAGAGAATTACTAGTACCTTATAATCATCATGAAACTCATCATATAAAACCATAATGATAATGGAAAATATCTATGTAACATCCGACAATTTGAAATAACGATGAAGAGGCTTAGAATTGGAAATAGTCATTTTTGGAAGGAATTTTAAAAAAATCTGGAAATTTGGTTAAGTATGGGGAAAAGTGAGTTTTGGCCAACTTTGAGCAGTCATAACTCCTATATCAGGATGAATTAGGAGTAGTTACAATTATGTTTGCGAAGCTCATGGAATGATATTTCCAACGCCGTCGAGTTTTCTCGATTCCGAGTTCGTATGAGTGAGTTATGCCCTTTGGAAATTGGGCAGTTGGCAGGGAAATCCGTCCGGAAATTTTAAGGGTATTTTGGTCTTTTCCCAAACCAATTCTTTTGGTTATATTAGTGTGTTAGACTGATTTTTGATCAGTTTTTACCATTTTAAAAGAGTGAAGAGTGAGGGTTAGGGCTTGAGAGAGAAGAGGAGAAGAAGAGGAGAAGGAGAGGAGAAGGAGAAGAAGCAGCAAGGTTCGTCAAAGATCATTGTGGATATCGTCGGGGGTGATCCCTACTAGGTATGTGAGTTCATAGTGTTGGGTTGATTCTTTCCCCCACACGCCAAGCTCGTTTTATTATTGAGAAAATATTGGTTGAGTTATTGATGTTGTTAGTTGTGTTGTTGAAATTCTTGTTGATGAGGGATATGATTTGGTTGTGTTGTTTAGTTGAATCTCTTGTATGTTGAGGGATTTTGTGCTTCCAAGTGTTGGGGCTGAAACCTTTGTTATTGGAAGGGTTTAGAGTTGGAGAAAAGAGGGAGAAAAGTCAAGTTTTCTGGGGTTAGGAGTGGCGCGTCGCGCCTGCCAGAGCGCCCCAAGAAGTGTTCTGAACTTCACCCCTTGGGGCGCCGCGCCTTGCAGAGCGCCAGCAAGACCCTTCTGAACTTCAAGGGCTGGCGCCCCGCGCCTTGCAGAGCGCCAAGGACGCCAAGTTTCCCCTTTCTTTTCATACTTTCTCATGCATGTTCCATGGTATTATACCTATGTTTCATAGTTGTTTCCAACACTTCAAAGTACGTCTAAACGTCAAGAACTCATTCGTAAACATGTGATCATATACCTTGAATCCATAATTCAATTCAAGGCGAGTTAGGATCAAAGTCAAGTGAAGTTAAGAAGTGAGTCAAGCAAGTTTTCAAAGTTGTTCAAGAGTCTTTATTGAACGTTTTAACTTCATGTAAGGCTCAAGTTTCAAGCCAAGTAAAGGGCATAGAGTTTCAAGTCAAGTAAAGAGTATAGAGTTTCAAGTTAAGCAAAGAGCTTAAAGTTGAGTTCA
>JAJOOO010019118.1:0-34192 GCA_029582685.1 Solanum piurae | reverse complement strand
TCAGATTCTTGATTCCATGATTATGAACAGACCTAGGGTTTCTAGAATTTCAACAGATCATCATGAATTAGTTATTTAAATGTTCCAAATCAGATTATCATGTTATTGCTTAGTTTATTGCATGAATTTCAGAACACTAGCTATGTATTTATTTAGTTCTTGAATTACACATGCTAGGTCAGATATTTCAGTATTCAGTTAAACATGCCTCAGTTTATGAATGCATCATTATCAGATTAATTGTTGCATTCTTAGTTTTGCATGTTCAGTTTTGAGCTATCCAATATTACAGAAATTCAGTCATAATGTGTTAATCACTTAATCTATTAGGAGTAGCATAATATCGAGTTGGACTAGGGTTCAGCGTACCCATATAGTCCCAGAACTACGAGCCACGTAGGTGTATGTCCTCTACGTGGGCATCATTTAGTGATCATGCCAGCATGCCTCTATACCTTTGGCCGGGTATATTGGGTTCTCTCGATGGGGCATATATATCGGACTTCACATTTAGCTCATGTGGTTTTATTGTCGGTTATTAGTAGCTCCCACAGTTCAGTCAGACTCTATTGCATTGACCATATTTACAGTTCATTCAATATTCAGTCAGCATGTTATAAATTGGTCATTGCATTCAGTTAGTTCAGATTCAATATCTCATCTTATGCATATTATACTTACTGTATTGCTTGTTCAGTTATATGTCTTATTTAGCTTTACTCTATCCTTCATGCTCAGTATCTTTCAAGTACTAACACATACTCTGCGCTACATCTTCTTATGATGTAGGTTCAGGTTCTCAACATATAGATCGCGCATAGATCAGTTCCCAATCTCCAGTACAGTAGAATCAGTGGCGAGTCCTCGTTCTCCGAGGACTATAGTCATGTTCTATTTTAGTATTTGCAGTCATTTCATTTTAGTTTTTGCTAGACTTAGCTGGGGCATGTCCCAACACTTCTAGTCAGTAGAGCTATATTTTCAGACATAGTTAGATTCAGCATTAGTGTTTTGAGTTAGTATTCTTCTTGTATTAAACTCTCAGATTTTATCTCAGTTATAGTATATGGGTATTTCCCATCATTTTCAGTTTATATCTTATGATTAGCTTCCGCATCAATGATTATTATTCTTAGTATGCTCACGTAATGCCAGCAGGGTTAGCTTGGGGTCACTTGTTATCCTAGATCCCGTGTCCACATCCACGGGGTAGCCTCGGGTCGTGACAAAAGAAATGACCTTTACACATATGAGTAATTTAAGAATCACTTAATTCAATTTTTACATGCAACTAAACAATGGTTCGAGCCATAACTTAGAAATTTTTGGGGTGTTACAAATCACAAACTTATCATTGAAACTTTTGATATACACACTATGGTTGTAATGACTGGATCGGTCATTTTTGGAAAGTTTCATGAATTTACCTTTTTTTCCCCTCCCAATATCGACCCCAAATTTTTTATTATTGGGTTTGGAAAGTTGGTTTTGAACTTTGGGTTAAAACATGAGATTTTGGTATGTTTGTGAGTTTTAAAGGCTAAGTTGTTAAGAAAGTGGTTTTTGGGATCTTTTGGAGTTTCAAGTATAGGAATGAAATTCCATCGATTCCATCAGTCTCAAAATGTGAAATTCCATGAGACATTTCAGTTTCAGATTCCAAGTCTTTTTGAGGATTTGAGGTCCTAAGTTGTGAAACTGTGGAAATTTAGCCTAGGGGTTGACTTTGGTCAACATTCAGAGTTCAGATACCCCAATTAGAATGCTGAGAGTTCCATTAGATTTAGGGGATGATTTTAGGCCTAGATGAGGTCTTGGTTGATTTTTGAGAGTTTTCGAGTTTGTTTTAGCCTTTTAGGTGATAAGTTTGTTTCTTGTGTTTATAATAAATATAAAGTAAAAGATACCTCAGATTCGTGTTTTGATGGTATCATTGAGTCTGAAACGTCGAGTATAATTGATTTACATATGTGGTTTGAGTTTACGGGGTTCCGAACGAATCCTGAGGGTCCTTTCGATGATTTTTGAGTTGGCTAGTTTTATTGTGTTCTGGTGTAACCCTCAGCGTTCGCGGAGCTTGTGGAACGTTCATGGAGGGGAGGGAGTGAGAACCCCGCATTTGCAGAGTCTTGACCGCATTCACAGGAGGTCAACGCATTGACCTCCACATTTACGAAAGACCTGCCGTGTTCGCGGAGGTCCAGGTTATTAAAACCCACTCTTGCGGGCTGGGGTTCGCATTTGCGGAGGACCCCTGACAATGTTAAACCTAAGTTTCGGGGTTTCTTTCTCATTTTCATTTTCGGAGCTTTCAGGACTCGGTAGAGGCGACTTCAAGTGGGTTATTCATGATAAAATTTTTGGGTAACATTTCTTAACTCTAAATCTTTGATTAGCCATTATTATTAGTAAATTTATGAGTTTAAATCAAGATTTTGGATTGATAAATTGGGGGTTCTTCTGAACTTAACTTTTGAAGTAAAAGTGAGTTTATAAACTTATTTTAAGCCCATTTTCAAAATGATTTTTCATTATGAGTTTCTAAAGCCTTGAGTAATATTTTCAAGTATTGTGTTTCGGATTCAAACCTCCATTTTGATATTGGATTTTGAGTTATTTGACCTATTTCTCTATATAATTGATGTGGGAATTGTTGTTTACGATGGGTGATTGTGAATACTTGATTATTTTAGATTGTTTGTCTTTGCAAGTAATTCAATAGGGGAAGATTCAACTTTTTGAGTGATTGTTCTTTGACTTAAGGCAAATGACTTTCTAAACCTTGTATTTTAGTTGAATTTGTATACTTCCGCCGTTTCTTGTATATTTGGAGTATGGGGATGAGGTGAAGGGTTAAATTGTCCACTTGTTACATCTAAATGAATAAAAAGGATTGAAACAAAAAAGTTATGTGTTGAATATGATGATGTCAGTTGCCTTAATATAACCCTTGTTGATTGATTGATTAAATGCTTAAAAGCATCAATGTGGACTTGAATTGTGCAAATTGTTGTCTTTCTTTATGTGGTGTGATATTGCTTGTGTGCATTGATTGTAGACATCGTGATGAGATATGTGATGATTTATGATGTCGAGGTCTTTGCTGGCAATTACTATGATGTCGAGGTCTTTGTCGGCGAATGTTGTGATGTTGAGGTCTTTGCCGGCGAATGTTGTGATCATGAGGTCTTTGTAGGCGAGTGCTATTATTTTGAGGTCTTTGCCGGCGAGTGTGATTGGGCCGAGGTCATTTTCGGTGAGTGTTATTTTGCCGAGGTCATTTCCAGGAAGTGATAATGTACCGATGGGAAATGGTTTCGGCTAGTGATTTGATTATGTGACTTTATACCTTTATGCTTATGACTGACTTGCTTGATACTTGAGATAGATGAAATTGTTGTGTGTGACTAAACTACTTGACTTTGAGATTGACATATTTTATTTGTTCTATTGTTGAATTGTGGCTATCAGACTGGGAATATTGAGCCCCGTGAGTCGTGTATTGTAGAATTGCTAGGTTGGGCTGATTTATGTACAGGTTGTATTTTGAGGAGGTTCGATTGGAGAGTCTAGTATTCGTTTTTTAGCTAGTTCCTTTGTTTAGTAGGTTGCTTGTTGGATACCGTGTTTTTGGTACTCACCCCTTGATTCTACACCTGTGTATGTTCCGAGCCCGAACCCGCATAATCTTCTTCTTCTCCTGACAGTCGAGACTCGTGAAAGATTTGAGAGGTAGTTGCTTGTCATCCTGGCAGGCCCTCTTTTCCTTTTCTTTTTAAGCTTTGTTCTACTCTAGAAACAAAGACTGAGACTTGTATTTATCTTTCAAATTTAGTATTTTTATTAGTGGTTTGTACACGTGACAACCAGGTTTTAGGGTATTATTTAGAATGAATAAGTTTTCTATTTTTGTCTTGTTCTATTTTAATGCATTTCCACTTTTTCCTTCATTTTTCGTTGGGTTGAGGCTGACTTGTCTTTGTGAGAATAGACAAGTGTCATCACGTTTATTTTTGGATCGTGACAATGGTCTTCATGAATCATAACAAATCAATATGTTATGACCGCATTATAAATCATAAGTATCATTATGTAGAAGATTGTTTGAGGACATAAATTGACCTTTGAAATCGACATACGCTTTGAATCTTTTGATACTACTATCTTCCTTACACTTGATTTTGAGAATCCACTTATTTCTAATACTTTTTTGATCTATAGGTAGATCAATCAATTTCCACAATTGGTTAAATTTCATTGACTTCATCTCCTTTTCCATTGTTATTAACCATTTTCTTTAGTGAGGCATGTAAGAGTCTCATTTATGTTTCTTGGCTCTTCATTATCTGAAGTAACTATAAATGCATTTCCTTCAATCTCAATCGACGATGGGAATTTGTAGATGACTTGTTCATTGAGATTGAGATTGGCAAATTAATTTTTAAATTGATAACTTACTCCTATTGGACCATCAATATCAATTGAATTATATTCATATGGTTTATCTATGAAAATAGAACTAGTTCATTATTATTAAAATGATTCCCACTTAAATTTATTTTAACTTCAGCAACGAAAACGTTCTGGTTTGTAGCTTCATAATAAGATAATTTTTGACCTATCTCGCCCTTCTTAAGAAAATTATTTTGTATGAATGTAACATCACGTGACTCAATTTCAGTTATAGTGCCACTATTTTGTTCACATATGACCACATAACCCTTATATTGTTTAGATTATCTTGTAAAGATTCATTTTTTCCTCCACTTAAATTTAATTTTCCATAATGGGAAGAAGAATTATGAATAGAAGCAACACAACCCCAGGGCTTCAAAATGCTCAAAGTAGACTTTTGCTTAGTCTATAACTCATATTGCGTAGTCATAACTGATTTTGAAGGGCACCACTAAGTACAAATACAATAGTGAGCAAATCATCACTTCAATAGGTGATCGTTAATTTTTTTTGTGTCATCATCGTCCTAATCATTTCTAACAAGGTTCTATTTCATCATTTCACAACATCATTTTATTGTGGAGTGTAAGGAGTAGTTAATTATCTTTGAATTCCTTTCTCTTCACATGATCGTTTAAAATTTATTATACTAATACTATCTTTCTTGATCAGTTCTTAGAGCTTTTATTTTTCGATCCAAATGATTCTTGTTGCGCCCAAATTCACACACAAGTGTACGTGATTTCATAAGTAGTGTAGTTCCTTTTAGAAACGAGTTATCGTACCCAAGGGACTTACAATCAATGTGTATTAACTAACTTAATTCCACAATTCAACTAAAGTATCTTTAAAAGAGTTTGAATGCTATTTATTACTACTACGACTAATTCAATAATAAAGTAACTAGTGCGAACAACTTCAATTTGATATTTGAAACAAGTAAGAGGAAATTCCTGGGTTGCAGATGCATTGGATTTCATGTATCATATCTCAAGTAATGAACTAATTTAGGTTATCAAGTTACTGCTTTACATGGTTGATTATATGATCATGACCTCCCGGCCTCTAATCGTCTACTCCAATCAGCTATGAAACTACATTGTTGAGCGGGGATAGACAGTCCTAATTGGCGAGCAATTATATTTCATCATGTTTCGTAACCAAGCTAAGTGTTCGTCTGCGCGTCACTCCTAAACACAAATCAACTCAATTTAATGGAAGATCAAGCTTTCTATATCCTTTGGTCTATCTACCTTAGCGTCTCCCAAGTTTAAGAGTAGACAAGAGATTTATCTCTATGATGGCCAGCAAAGAAATACTAAAACAAGAACATAGAATTAACTTAAAGCGCTAACCATGAATTAATTCAAAACCATTGACACTCAACAATCATCCGTAGAGAATTGAAACCTATTACAATATATTAATCCTTGCTCTTGCACACCAAAAAGAAGTTGAACCCCTACAAAATAACCCTAGGGTCTTATTTATAGAGTTAAGAAAAATAATTTCCAATTCTAGCCCTAGAAGGAATCCTAATTAAACCATTTTTTGCCAAAAACCTCAGTCATGCCTTAGGGCAGCGCTAGAAACGCATCTGGCAGGGTGGCACATCGCGCTGCCTGTGTGCTAGAAATAGGCCTTTGTACTTTTGGCCTGGCGCATCGCGCCACTGAGACTAGGGCGCCACACCAAGCTGCTTCTTGGGCGTCAGTTTGTCGTCTTTTCTTTCTTTGCTCTCTTTCTCAATCACTTCTATTAAGATCCCTGCAAAATAGCCAATCATGTATATTAGTAGGCAATCATCGCAATCCTAAGTCAAAAAATGTAAATTAGATTAGTGAATGTCCTTAAACTCATGTTAAAGATGGGTAATTGGTAATAATTTGGCATATAAATATGCCCAAGATCACCACCCCACACTTAAACATTTGTTAGTCCTCAAACAAACTCTACATTATCAACTCACACTTTTACCCTTTGGACGCATCCCCTCGCTTTACAATCGGCCAAACATCTTTAATCATGATTTTGTGGTACACAATTTATGCAATAATTTCCAAATTTTGGTTCCTTATTATAGTTTACCAATCCATAGTTCACAACCTCAATGAATGACTCTTCTTCAATAATTCCGGGCTAATGCAACTTAATAGAAACACATCAAACAAGAGTTTGCACAAAATATGCGTCATGAATGCCCTCACCATTTTAAGTATAGCCTTTCGCTCGCACAAACATCATTGTATTTCAACATATGGCTCATATTTCAAAATTCACTCTCACACTCACAAATGAAGTTTCCACACATACTAACACGCCATAAGCTTTCCCTTAGTGTACTTTAACTTTCACAAAGTGTACTCATAGAAGCAAGAGGACTTGTATTTAGGTGTAATGTCGGCTTAAGGTAATGGAGGGTATCTTTAGGTAAAATTAGTGACTCATCCTTCCTAATGCACATGTGTTGATTTTCTTGCTAACATCCAACACTTTTTCTTTCCCGTTGGTACACTCTATGAATATTTTCCCACTTGTACTTTAAACCCTACCCTCTCTTTCACTTAAGCCCTTATTTCCACAAATAGCTTCTCTTGTTTTCACACTTTAACAATAACCACCCTCAACTTAGTATTCTACACGAGTTGAGGTGCATGATGTCCTTGGAAGGACCAAGGCCATCATCAAGGTAACTTCTGAATTAGCCACCCCCAACTTAGGCTTGTCACCTTAGTCGAAGTGCACATTGTCCAAGAATGGACCAGGGACAATCACAGATTTAGGAACTACTCATAGGGCATCATTCTTTTACCTTTTATCTTTCATACGCCATAAAACCAAGCATTTCTATCCTATCTACTTTCACCATTGTTTTCACTTTTTCCTCTTAACATAGTGCATTAAGGATTCTTTGGGATAAAAAAACTAATTGTAGCAATAAAAGGGGATTCGGCTCAATTAAGTGGGTTAGAACAAAAAATCAAGGCTAAAAGTCTCAATGGGGCTATACTGGGGATTTTTCCATTGGAGGCACACAAAAGGATTTAAACTTGGCTAATCAAAGAAATGCGTCAATCATATTCCATAAATTACACAAGTTACTCATTAGGCACACTTGGGAAAGTTCTAGATGTTATTCTATGCGAAAACTAAGCAAGTACTAACCACACATGGCATCACAACACATATAAGGAAACATTCACTTGTAGCATGCTTATATAAATTGAATTCCAGTGTTTCCACAATATTAAGCCCATATTTATTTATTTTTCATTTAGAGTCAAAACAAATAGATTATGTTTCTTAAAGGTTACCATCTCAATATAGCAAATCAAAGTGTTACCACCCATGACGTTTGTCCAACTATCAAGACAAGGTTTCAAAGTACCCAATAAGTTCAGTTTCATACTCCTCTACTCCTAGTGACTAATTTCCCTTAAGACAGTCATCATCCATCCATCATCAGGAATCGTCACTCCTATGATGACTCTAAGACTCAACAATAATAAGAAAACTATTACTAGTCGGTTCAATGGGACTATCCTCAGGAAAAGTACCGAAAATAAAAGCCAAGGAACCCTTTTAAAAAATGAAAAGACTTGATAAAGCGATAAACTATATACAACGAAGTTCAACTTCCACCCACACTTTGAGAAAGCACTATCCTCAGTGTGTAATGTAAAAAAAAGTGGAGAGTGAAAGAAAACTCCCTATCGGCCTCTAAGCCACGAGTTTCAATTCAGCAAGTCATCACATTCGTGGAAAAATCCACAACCATTAAGGTTGCATTACCATCTCCATCGCCCATATCATTGTCATCATCACCAGAGCCAACATCATCCGACTCATCCTCCTCTGATACATTCTCCTTATCAATAGTGGCATCATCATCATCATCTTTGGGTTCTTAGAATGTCGGGCTCATCTGACACATGTACATCGCACTATCCATCAATGGGTAATACTTCGCTAATGTCGCCATTTTGTCCACAGTCACCGGACGGCCTCCAATTCACAGTTAAAGCTCAGCCATCCCATACATTCGAACCATTTAGCTATCATCTCGGGGTTTCCTATCAGTGGTAGACAACACTTACCCTTGAGACTGATCATGCGCTTTAGTCTTTGTGACATCAACTAAGTGGCACACCAAGTGAGGGGCACGGGGAGGAAACACATAATTGACTTCTTCTTCAATTTCCAAAGCCCATATATACCTAGTGAGTAGGCTACCATAACAAAAGTTCCATCATTTATTTGTCCCAAAATTGAGCATATTCTACCTTAAAATAGCACATGCCTTCATCGGCAGCCATTTCACAAGTTGGTAGACCAGGACAACTCTTTCCCTAGTGACCTCAATCGTATGTTTGCACGACAATAAGGTACTAGACACAATCTTTAACCAGACTCACACCTCTAGATTCAAATGGGCATAATGAAGAGTCGAATGGCGACCCATATCTCTAACTCTATCCCACCTAGCCACGAGTGTACCCCACACAAAGTGTGCCTAATATCACAATAAGGGGGTTCGTTCTATCATGGCTTAAAATTCATAATGATCACAGTTAGGGGAACCCATAAACTCATTCAACACTTCTACCTAAAATTGCACACGATTATTAAGAATAAGACCTTGGTTCCACCTTACATGATGCATGTTCAAATTAGCATAAAATTAATGCACAAGACTCAAGTTACACTCACCTTGATCCACAAAGATGTAATGAAGCCCTAAAGCTAGGACTTGAGCGTGAATGTGAGGAAATTTTGCTAGAAAACGCCCTTCATTACATATTCATCCCACATGTACTTAGCTGCCTTTTGAAAATTATACCACTCCTCGCTATAGTGAATAACCGCTTGCTTACCAAATTTTTATGGCGGCAAGTCTGTAGGTACCTGACTAGAACTTCTGGAAGCCACCCCTTTTCTACTCCGCATAGTACCCGCGCCACTAGCAACATTTTTTCCCTTAGGATCCATCCTCTTACCCAAGTATGGAAGATAATAAGAAAAAAAACTGGGGAAGAAGAGGGGGGGGGGGTTGGAGTTTAGTGGGTTTTGAATATTCTTTGGAATTTTGTGGGTTTTGGTGGTTGGGTGTGCAGGAAAAGTGAATAGAAGAAGGCTTTAGGAAGAATTAATGGAGGAGTTTGGGATTTGGGAAGGAATGTGGGTGGAGAAGATGAAGGAAAAAATGGAGAATTTGAAGAGAGAGCAGGGTAGAGAGAGAAAATTTTGAGATAGTGAGGGGAATTTGGGTAGGTGGAAGATTTAAGGTGGGTGTAGGGGTTGGTCCCATGGAATTCAAGAAAGAAGAAGAAAATAAAACTTTGCCATATGTGGCAGTTTAGCAGGCGCGATGCGCCGCCAGTACGCCTAAAATGAACTTCAATTTTTTTACCTTTGGCGCGACGCGCCTGAGATGCGCCAATTTCGGCACCTTCAACTGTGGCCTGGCATGATGGGGCACAGTGCGCCTTCGGTTCGCCTAAAACCACCCCAATTCATGTGTCTCATAGGGTGGCTTTCATGTGTCTCATAGGGCGGCTTGCCAGTGCTCCTTCATCCGATTGGTATTTTTCCATACACATGGTGTCCGTTTCTCACATGGTATGCTCTCCAATAATGTGAACATCAACCAAACTACGTAACAAAATAATGGTGGGTTGCCTCC
Source organism: Solanum piurae (assembly GCA_029582685.1). Taxonomy (NCBI): domain Eukaryota; kingdom Viridiplantae; phylum Streptophyta; class Magnoliopsida; order Solanales; family Solanaceae; genus Solanum; species Solanum piurae. Next base: position 24,054 of record JAJOOO010019118.1, on the reverse strand, counting down.
CACCCAACACCTTAGTTTTGGTCGTGGCACGACTCCTTTTTTTGTATTTTTCTTTATAGTTCCTAACTATTACAAATAAATCAAACTAAACTAACATCCTACGAAATTAGTAAATTAAAAATAATAAACTTTCAATAGATAAAAATTCAAAATTCAGCAAAATTAACTACCTATTACATATCTTTCACGGGTTGCCTCCTGTGGACTGTCTGGTTTAACATCGTGGCTCGACTCAGCTTGGATCATTCATCATTTAGCTTAACAACTTCTTGATCGTGATCTGTATCTTGTCCAAACTAGTGCTTGACCCTTTTCCCATTCACTAAGAATGATGGGACATTTTTGCCTTTGAGTTCCATGGCACCATGTTGTGTCATCCTCACCACTTCGAAGGGCCCAATGCATTTCGACCTTAATTTTCCTGGGAATAACTCAAGTCTTGAGTTAATAAGTACTGCCTTTTCACCCGGAGTGAAAGTGCGATGAACTATGTGCTTGTCATGTCATCATTTGGTCGTCTCTTTGTATAGCTTAGCATACTCATAAGCTTGGAATCAAAACTCCTCAAGATCGTGCAATTGACCAATTCTCTTCCTGCAGGCAAGCTTCGGGTCAAGATTTAACTTCTTAATCTCCCAATACGCTTGGTGCTCCAACTCCGATGGAAGATGACATGCTTTTCCAAACACCATGTGATAGGAAGAAGTCCCTATGGGTGTTTTGTATGCAGTCCTATACGCCCATAACACATTATCAAGATTCTCAGACCAATCTTTTCTCTAAGCATTCACTGTCTTCTGGAAGATTTGATTCACCTCTCTATCCAACACTTCCAATTGACCACTTGTTTGAGGATGGTAAGTTGTAGCAACTTTATGCCGGATACAATACTTAGGAAGAATATTCTTCACTAAATGGTCAATGAAATGCTTGCCTCCATCACTTATGATAGCCCTCAGAGTACCAAAGCGAGTGAAAATGTGCTTCTTGATGAATTTAATCACCACTTTTGAGTCATTCGTGGGAAGAGCTACCACCTCAACCTATTTGGACACATAATCAACAACCACTAGAATATATTGGTTTCCACTAGATGGTGGGAAGGGCCCCATGAAGTCAATACCCCACACATCAAAGATTTCCATCTCAAGAATGTTATTTAGTTACATCTCATGTATTCTTGATATAGAACCCATTCTTTGGTATTGATCACATCCTTTCACATAGGCAATAGAGACTTTAAACAGAGAAGATAAAAAAAAACCCAGATTGTAGTACCTTGTGCACCGTGTGCTCTCCTCCAAGGTGCCCTCCATACGGACTTGCATGACAAATCTTGAGCACTTGCTTGACTTCGCATCTTCTCACCACTTGATCCACTCCTTGTTTGAAAAAGAATGGTTCATCCCAGATGTAGAACTTAACATCGTGAGTCAGCTTCTTCTTTTGTTGGGTAGTTGCACATCGAGGGTACACTCCGCTTACTAACAGATTTACTATATGAGCATACCAAGGCACTTGAGAGATATTCGATTCCATCAACTTCTCATCCAGAAATTCTTCACGTATCTGACCTCCTTTCATGTACATGGGAAAAATCTTCTAATCTGGACAAATGATCAGCTATTTGGCTCTCAGTACCCTTCTGGTTTTTTTATCTCAAGGTCAAATTCTTGGAGAAGCAATATCCACTGAATTAGACTTGGTTTGGCATCCTTCTTTTTGAATAGGTACCTGATCGCTGGATCAGTATAAACAATCACCTTCGTACCTACCAAATACGATCTGAACTTGTCAAAGGCGAATACTAGAGCCAGCATCTCCTTCTCGATTACTATGTAATTAGCTTGAGTAGAATCTAGGGTTTTACTCGCATAGTATACTGAATGGAACACTTTATATTTTTTTCCCCAATATGGCACCCACTTCTACATAGCTTGCATCACACATGAGTTCAAATGGTAACTCCTGGTTAGGAGCAATCAAGATTGGAGCTTCAATTAAGTTCATCTTTAACACCTCAAATGCCTTCAAACACATCTCATCAAACTCAAATTTCACCTCCTTCTCCAAGAGACTGCACATAGGTCTTGTAATCTTGGAAAAACCCTTGATGAATCTCCGGTAAAACCTCCATGCCCAAAAATACTTCACACCCTTTTTACAAAAATAGGAGGGAGTAATTTTTCAATCACTTCCACCTTGGCTTTATCCACTTCTAGTCCATGCTTTGACACCTTTTGACCCAACATTATGTGTTCTCAAACTAAGAAGTTAAACTTCTCCCAATAGAGTACTAAATTTGTATCTTCACATCGAGCAAGTACTTTATCAAGTTTCGGATACATACCTCAAAAGACTTTCTAAAGACCGAAAAATCATCCATGAATACCTCTACAAAGTCCTCCATCATATCATGAAAAATGGCCATCATGCACCTTTGAAAAGTCACCAGAGCATTGCAAAGTCCAAATGGCATGCATTTGAAAGCATATGTACCATAAGGAAAAGTGAATGTGGTATTCTCTTGATCTTCGGGTGCAATCAAAATTTGATTATATTCGGAATACCCATCTAAGAAGAAATAGTACTATTGCCCTGCTAAATAGTCAAGCATTTGATCAATGAAAGGGACATGATAATGATCTTTTCGTGTGGCCAATTTCAACTTCCGGTAATCCATGCAAATTCTCCATCAAGTAACTGTTCTAGTGGGAATCAACTCATTCTTATCATTCTTCACCACTGTAATACCTCCTTTATTTGGTACACATTTTACAACACTAACCTACTTACTATCAGAAATTGGGTACACAATTCCACTATCTAACCACTTAATCACTTCGTTTCTCACCACTTCTTTCACCAAGGAATTTAGCCTATGTTGATGTTGTGCATTTGTCCTGTGATCCTCCATATAGATTTTAAGCATACATAATGCTGGACTAATCTGATGAATATCAGACATCTGACACCCAAGTGCTTTCTTCCTTTGCGTCAAGATTCTCAATGTCGCGTCAACCTATGATTTAGACAATTATGCAGAAAGTATTACATGTAAAGTTTCATTGTTACCCAAATATGCATACCTTAGGTGAGCAGGCATATATTTCAACTCTAATTTGGGTGCTTCTTTAATTGAGGGTTTGGGTGGAGGCCCCAACTCACGATCTATTGATTCCACCATACCTCTTTGTGTTCCCACTACTGCCAAATTAAGGCAAGCCGCTATCTCTTGAGCTTCAACATCACCATCTATGTCATGCCCCACCAAAACTCTTTACAAGAGATCCTCAGAAGTAATACAGTGTGATTTTATAGCTAGATCCACAACAGAAATGGCAGACAATTCTTCATAGATGGAAGGCAATTTCAAAGCGCGATAGACATCAAACACTTCAACCTTATCATGCGATCTCATGGTCAATTGCCGAGCTGCCACATCAATCAATGCTCGCCCTGTGGCTAAGAAAGGATGCCCCAAAATAAATGGAACTTCCGAATTAGGCTTAAAATTGAGGACTACAAAGTCCACCGCAAAGATCAATGATCCCACTTGCACCAACACATCTTCTACTACCCCTTATGGCCTCGTAATAGATCTATCTGCTAGTTATAGAATGACAGTGGTTGGTTTTGGACTTCCCAACTTAAGTTTCTTGTATAAGGTTGTCGATATGAGATTAATGCTAACACCCAAATCACATAAACTTCAGGAATGGACACTTTGTGCAATAGTAATTTGCACAATGAAGCTACCCGGATCCTTCAGCTTTTTGGGTAGTCTATTCTTGATTTGAAAACTGCACTTCTCAGTAAGTTTTACTATTTCATACTCTGTTAGCCTTCTATTGTTTGCCACTATCTCGTTCTCATACTTGGTATACTTAGAAATTCCCTGCAAAATATCAACCAAAGGTAGGTTAATGTGAACCTTTTTAAGGAGAGAGAAACTTACCAAAGCATTCATCTTCATTCTGCTTTATGAACTTTTGTGGAAAATAGGGAGGTGGTTTCACTTGAGGGAGACTCTTCTCAACATTACAGGTCTTTACCACCTCTTCTTGTTTCTTTTCTCCACTCACTACCCCAATATCTCTCTTCTTTAGAGCTAGTTCCTCTAGTTGTAGACCACTTCTAGTATTCACCGCATTCAATTTCTTTGGGTTGGGTGATGAGTCCACAAATTGGACTCATTTAGGGCTATATTTTGATAGAATTAGTGTCCTCAAATACATATTTTGTCTCAATTTTTGATGAAAACCCTTATGTTTCAGGTATTTGGAGTTTGAGGGAAAGCATGGACACTACTTAGTAAAACGGAACAAAGACAGCTGAAAGAACAAAGAAATGAACATCTGAGAATCACCGAACCCGTTCGGTGAATCGCCATAAGGTCTTATCCCCACCTTTTGGTCCAGTGTACTGAACTCTGAAGGAAAGGATCAAATTGACGGTGAAAAGGAGCAATCGGTGTGTCACCGAGCAGTTCCGCAAAGCAGTACTATGTCGCCCAATGATCCAAAACATGACGATGCTGAAGGATAGAGCAAGACATCGATGAAACCTACCAAAGGGCGTTCACCGAGTTGATCGGCGATCTCGGCTAACTGCGCCGAGTGATCATTCGCAACACATTTTTTGACAACTATAAATACTAGTTGAATTTTTATCTTAGGAGGAAATTTTAGATACAACATTTTATTTTTCTAAGTTTCAAGTTTTAGAGGGTTTTGGAGACTTTGTTCTAAGACCTTGAAGATTCAAAGGGTTTCAACTCTAAGAAATTGGACGTGGGTTTCTAAGATTCTTCACTCTTGACGTGTTTTAAGACTTAATTCTTCATACCTAGACGAACACCTTGATCCTTTCCTCTTTTCTCATTTTTTTCTCTTCTTGAACTCTCAACTAAAACTCTAGGCGTATATTAGGATTATAAAACTGAACCTACTAGGATTAGACCCTTAAAAAATTACTAAAAATGAATTAAATCTGATTTGGTAAGAAAAAGACCAAAATACCCCTCACTATTTTCGGATAACTTTCTTTAACTGGATAGCCTGACTTCAAAAGGGCATATCTCACTCATCCGAACTCTAAACTTAGCAAAATCGGTGGCGTTGGAAAGATAATTCAAAGACCTTTCATTTTCCATCTCATGACACACCTAAGTAATCTTGTAGTGAGAGGTATGGTCATTTGAAGCTGACCCAAATCTTAGATAAACTTAGGAATGACTTGAATGAATTCCCTTTTATTCCTTTTGGAACTTAATGTTTTATATCTAGTGACCTTAACACTTAAGAAATTTTAAATTCCTCGGTAAAATCCTACTCATAATGAAGGATGGTTCGTGTCTCAGTTCAAAAAATTTCTCGAATGTTACAATATCTCCTCTTTGGGATCATTCGTCCTTGAATGATGACTGGACTGGGTATAGAATGGGGTTACTCTTACTAAGGTCTGAGTATAATGGTATGCACTTTCTATATTCAAGCTCAACCCAAATCCTTAAGTTCGGTTTCTATACCTCTCTATATGGAATATCATCCCAAGACTGTTACTCTTTACTACCACATTGGGCTCATATCAAGAACCACCTAATGTTTAACAACACCACATTCAAGCTTAGTACTCTAACAACTCCATGGACTCCTTCTAACCAACTCCTTTGGAACCAACTCCTTTGGAACCAACTAAGGGATCTCATTTAACTATTTCTCATAGTAAAATCACATCCTCCTTTTCCTCCTCATTTATAACCTTAGATGGAATTTTCACACCATCACTATCACGATAAGAATATCAACCTCCTCTTTCTAACATCCCTCCATTACTAAAAGGACCTCTGAAACGATATCTCCCATACTCTTTGGAACTCATTATTATCTTACTCTCAAACACTTTACTTGGTTTCTCATCTCGTAATCTCCCCCTTAGGTCTAAAGCGGACACTTGAAAGCTATGGACCTATTCCATTATCTCTAAACTGGTCTACATCCTCTTTTACTCTAACACTCGGGAGAAGTTCATCTCATGACTACCGAACTCTCCATAAGCATGTACTAATACCTCTTTCTAAGGTGTTTCTCTTAACCTCTTCTGATTACATACCACCTCAGTACACCTCTTAATGCTCTAGTTACTCTTGTGACTTAGCCACACTTCACTTCCCTTATCTAAAGGTTAGGGTCTCTCACTTGTACCACTCATATTTATTGCAGCTAACATCTCAATTCCCCACCTACTCTATGTCAAGTCTACCAGATCAAATCCCAAGAATGACATCATCACCCTCATGTTGCCACTCTTTCGATCATGACACTCATCTCAAATTCAAGCTTAATGTTCATTACTAACCCGAATATCAATATGATTGCTCATCTACTATACTATACCTTATTACTTAATCAATTCTATAACCTTCTGAACATCATGACCCTCTCAAATATATCATAAGCCTAGCTTAGATCTAGCACTTTATGAATACTTCTGCTCTTCTATTCAACACTTACACTTGGTCATTACCTACACAATGACACCTCATCACAAACTCCTTCCTAGCTACAACACACTCTACCTCCTATGATGGAATCTTCACAAGTCATCACATCTTAGTCTACCCATAAAGGAAAACTCTTCATCAATAACGTACTGGGCGCCTGACTATAATAACATAATCTTCCCCATCACTATCTCCCTTTCATAGATTTTTATACCTCTGCATACTTTCCTCTAACTCTAGGCACTTTTACTACTATTGCTCGTGATCTCATAAGTCATGCTACCTTTTCGGGTGAAAATACTACCCAAGATCTAAACATACATCCTCATAAGGACCTCAGCTGACACAAGGCTTAAGGAAAAGAGTACAACTCGCTTTTATCTCAAATGCACGATTCATATGAATATGAAGGCATTACTCAGAAACTCAACACTTAGATCACTCATGGGCTTCTCTCAAGCCCCTCTGGAGTCTCATGACATCCTCAAGACTCTTGCTAAGAATAACTCATCGATAAAGAACTGACTTTTCTGTTCAACCACCTTTAGTATGATGGGTAGTCGAATGGATCTGAGAAACGCAGGAGTACGAATAAATCTCTATGACATAACTCTATTGCACGATTAAGAGTATGAAAGAAAGGAAACGTTTCTTAAATGTCAATAGTCCCTCATTTATAGAAGTGAGGCCCTCACAACCATAAACAATACCCTACAAACACGGTTTCATAGACACTCTAGGACACTTGAACTCTATGCTCTGATACCAAGTTTGTCACGACCCGAGTCTACACCATGGACGTGGCCGGCACTCCAGAACTATTGTTGGCCAACAAGCAAACTCTCATCCTAGCTGACTACAAGCAGAATACTAACTCAAGCATACAAAAGCTTAAAAACTGAATAAAATTCATGAAACTTAATTACAAAGCTTTAACTCAAATGATTTACTCTGAATATAAATAGAATATTCAACTAGCCAACAATAGGCAACTCAAGTCTTTAAAATATTTAATAAGATATATGAAACAAACTTCTCAAACTCTACTGTCTATCTATGAAGCCTCTAAATGACAAAGATGAAAGTCAGGACAAGACCCACGACATCCTGACAAAACTGAAAAGTAAATGAAATCCTCCGGAAGCAAGGAGGCTCACCATAGCTAATTCGAACTCCATGTGGTATCAACGAAGCTCCTGTTGATGACCCTGTATACCTGTACCTGCATCATGAAATGATGTAGGCCAAATGGATCAGTACATGGAATGTATGAGCATGTAAGGGGAAATCTAAAGCATAAACATAAGCTTGAACTAGTAGCAAAGAAACATACTTACCTGTTCTCAAACTTACTCAACTCAAGGAATACTCAGGGATACTCATAACTAATCAAACTTACTCAACTCATAAGTACTCAAGGATAATATATTCAACTCAGAAGTACTCAAGGATAAGATACTCAGCTCAGTGAATTGGGGCTCAACTAAACAACAAGGTACTCGACTCAATGAAACACAATTCAACTCAAGATACTCAACTCAATATACTCAAGAATAAAGCAACAATAAAATATGCAATATACAGAAAGATTTTAAAATAGCAGATAGCAACTCAATGTATTGAATAATACAATAACAACTCATTTTGTATATAATAAAACATAATATAACTCAGTGGAGTTTCTCTAACCGACAACCATCACTATGAGCTATGTGATGATACAATGTCTCGCCCACACTACCAGAACCGTCCTAAAATATGCAGGGATATAGAACGCCTCAACTAAGTGGATCCACTAGTCTATGCTAATACGCATTAAGGAATCATCTAAAAAGTATGACCTTTTCTACCCACGTTGGCTACATGGTTTATGGAGACTTGAGTTATCTGAACTCATCCCCATATCAGTGCTTAATACTACTCCTAAAAATATACTCAGCTCATACGTTTAAAAACATAACTCTTTTTGTCTTTTGAGATTATTACTCAAAAACTAGCTTAAAAGCACTCTTGGAATTCAGTGTTTTCTCTTTTGTTTAAATGTGAAAACATTTTTACTCTTGGAAATACTTAGTTTCCATATAATATCTTGAAGAAATGAACTTTACTCTTACTCTTACTCAACACAATGCTCAAGTCCTAAAATAAGTTTAAATTTTTTGTAAAAGACTTCTCGAAATAAAGTTCATGCCAAATTATGGACGTGAACGACTCAATTCAAGGATTTCAATAACCGTAACTAGAACTCAATACTTAAGACTCAACAAATCAGAACTCAAGAACTTCAATAATAATACTCGCTTCAAGAATTCTTGACTCAGAGGATTCATGGAAAATATGGGCTTGGACTACTCAACTCAAGGACTCAAATATACTTCTCATCTCAAGACTACTCGACTTATAGGGTTCATGCGGAATTATGGACATGAACTACTCAACTCAAAGGATTCATGGGTAACTTGTAATAGTACCATGATTAGGAATATAATCTTGAAAAGGTTAGGAAATCGATACTCAAGACTTAGAACTTGAAGATACTACTCCTCTCAATGATACTCAGTTCATGGAGTCCATGCGAAATTTTTAGGCATGAACGACTTGACTCAAGGGTCTACATAACAATATGGAAATCGAGTATACAAATCTTCTCATTCTCGTACTTAATTCCTCAAAACATAGCTCAAATCGATAATTTATCTCAAAGGATTCACAATTGAACTCAAATACTTTCTTGGACTCTACTCTCAACTCTCCCCTGGATGTGAATTATGAATTCAAGAATTATGGTTCATGATATGAAAGATCTAGGTGATAGTGTAGACTCATGAATACATTCTCTTCACTCTCATGCTCACTTACTTGAGTTTTGAAACAAGTTATTAGAAATTGTAAAAGACTCTTCAAAATGACTCAGAATGGACTTTCTCAAAATGTTCGAAAGAACTCTCAAGGCTTGACTCTTAATTGTACCTTGAATCTGAATTATATATTCAAGGTTATTATTCATTTTATGAATGATTTCTAGGTGTTTAGAAGTGACTTAGAGTAGTTAGAATCGAAAGGGAGTGAAGGTACACTTTAAAAGAACTCAAACTGAGCAACCGACTGCAAACTGGACGAGGCAGGTGACCCTGACGCACTGAGTGGCATAGGGCCAGCCCCTAAAATACAGAACATAATTTGGGGTGCACAAGCTGACACGGCGCGCCAGGACCCAACCCAGAAAACCCGACGTATTTCTTTGCTCATTTTTTCATCCTAACTCGTCTAGAATCAAACGGTTTCTTCCCCAATCACTTGGATTAGATTACTCAACATAAGTACACTCTAATCCAATCTATATAGCACTCAAAAAACTCACTTTCAACTCAAGAATTCATCAAAACCTCAACAAAACAAGATTTAGAATGAACTTCAAGAACACTTATGAAGAACTCATCAAGAACTCTAATCTTTCAACTTCAAGAATGAAATTTGCATAGAAAATAACAAGATTGACATGTGGGTGAATGAACCCAACACTATGGAAGCTTACATACATCCTAGGGATCAAACCCATGGCAAAAATTCGCAACAAAACTTAAGAACCTCGACGAACACCTTGATCCTTTCCTCTTTTCTCATCCTTTCTCATCTTTATCTCTTCTTGAACTCTCAACTAAAACCCTAGGCGTATATTAGGATTATAAAAATGAACCCAATAGTATTAGACCTTTAAAACCTTAATAAAAATGAATTAAATATGATTTGGTGAGGAAAAGACCAAAATACCCCTCACTATTTTTGGATTATTTTCCTTAACTGGATAGCCTGACTTCAAAAGGGCATATCTCACTTATCCAAATTCGAAACCTAGCAAACTTGGTTGCTTTGGAAAGATAAGTCAAAGACCTTTCATTTGCCATCTCATGGCACACCTAACACATCATGTACTGAGAGTTATGGTCATCTGAAGTTGACCCAAATCTTAGAAGAACTTAGGAATGAGTTGAATGAATTCCCTTTTATTCCTTTTTGGAACTCAAGGTGCTATATCTAGTGACCCTAAAACTTAAGAAATTTTAAATTCCTCGGTAAAATCCTACTCACAACGAAGGATGGTTTGAGTCTCAGTTCAAAAAAATTCTGGGGTGTTACATCTAGCCCAAGAAGGAATCCTAATTAAACCAATTTTTGTTAAAAACATTGGCAGGCCATAGGGCAGAGCGCTAGAAATGTGCCTGGCAGGCTGGCGCATCACGATGCCAGTCCGCTAGAAATAGGCCTCGGTACTTTTGGCTTGGTGCATCGCGCCACTGAGGCTGGGGCACCGCACCAAGCTACTTTCTGGGCGTCGGTTTGTCGCCCTTTCTTCCTTTGATCTCCTTCTCAATAACTTATTTTAAGATCCATGCCAAATAGTTATATGTATATTAGTACGCAATCATTGCAATCCTAAGTCAAAGTGTGTAAATTAGATTAGTGAATGTCCTTAAACTCACGTTAAAGATGGGTAATTGGTAATAATTCGGCATATAAATATGCCTAAGATCAATTCTCAACTAAATTCATAAATTTAATGAAGAAACCTAAAACTTCATATTTATGAGAAATCAAATACACATAACCAAATCGAGTAAAATCATCAATAAAAGTGATGAAGTTAATAGCATCATGCCTTGCCCTTATGTTCATTAGACCACATATATCACAAAGAATTAATTGCAATAGAGTATCATCTCTTGTGTCTTTTCCAAATGATTTACTTGTTGTTTTCCGGCTAGACAAGATTCACAAGTAGACAATTCCACTTTATCTATTGTGTCAAGCATTCTTTCTCTTACTAAGCGATTCATTTTTATTGACCAATATAGTCAAGCCTAGTATGCTACGTATTTAGAAGTTGACACAAATAAGAAAAATAAATATTATTGTTATTGGAACTCTCAATAAGGAGTAGTTAATTATCTTTGAATTTCTTTATCTTTACATAATCATTTGAATTCATCAGACAAATACTCTCTTCCTCGATCGATTCTTAGAGCTTTTATTTTTCTATCCAATTGATTCTCAACTAAGTTCATAAACTTAATGAAGCAACTTAAAACTTAAAATTTGTGAGAAATCAAATACATATAATCAAATCGAGTAAAATCATCAATAAAAGTATATAGCATCATGTCTTGCCCTTACATTCATTAGACTACAACATCACAACGAATTTAGTGTAGTAGAGTATTAGCTCGTGTGCCTTTTCCAAATGGTTTATTTGTTTTTACGGCTAGACAAGATTACAAATAGACAATTCCACTTTATCTATTGTGCCAAGCATACCTTCTTTTTCTAAGTGATTCATCTTTTGCTGATCAATATGGTCAAGCCTAGTATGCTATGTATTTACATAATTTTCACAACTAGAAATTCACGCAAATAAGAAAAATAAATATTATTGTTATTGGAACTCTGAATAATATCCAATACAACAAAAATGATCATAAAAATAATCAGGGCCCTACTTTGTCTTGGCCATATACATATCCAGACCATGTTCATGAAAGAAAAAATTAAATCCTAACTTGATCAATGTTCTGATGGAGACTAGATTTTGATGAATTAACGCGATAAATAGTTCATCATGTAGAAATAAAGTTTGGTCACCTCATATTTTTAGTTTGAAGATACCAATCCTCCTGACCTCCTCTTTGAATTTTTTCCCTACTTACACCCATTTTTATCCACATAGAATTCATCGATATTCTACAAAATCATCTATTTCTGTCGCTATATGTTTGTGGCTCTCGAGTCTACAATCCACATAGAAAGTGGTTCAGTTAAAAAACTTGAAAAGAAACATTTACATCACTATGTAATTTTTTAATAAGGTCATGTACCATTTTAGGCCCGGGACAATTATGAGCAAAATGTTCCTTATTCTCACAGGTATAGCACTTAAGCTCAGTTATATTTACTTTTTTCTTAGAGCAAAAACATTTTCCTCTCCGTGTTGATTAGTCTCAGGCTTCTTCGAAACTTTCCTTTCCCTTTCTTCAGAGAAAATTCATCATATTTGTGTTTTCTGTCATATCCTTATTTTGAACAATAAATAGTCATAGATGAATTTGTGGCAGCATTGTCAACTCCGAGGTGTTCTTCCACGAGTTTCAAATGATGCTTAGCATCTTTCATAAATTTAATGCTAACATTATGAGTCAAGTGCATTTTCATATTTTCCCAGCTTTGAGGTAAGGAGTCTATCAAAACTTGGAGTTATTGCTCTCAGTCAACACATGAACAACATCTTTAAGTTCATTCACCATGTTTGATATTTGGCGAAGATGCATATGCATAATATGATCAAGACACTTCTTATAAGTATCAAACTTAATAGTAAGGGCCCTTAACTTGACAAGTGAAGTTTGACCAAACTTTTTTTAATGCAGACCACATGTCCTTAGCATCATCATACTATCAAAATTCTCTCATAATGTCATTATCCATGTTGCTTAGCAAGGTTATGCGAGCAAGATAATTCTTCTTTTTTTCAATCTTGATATGCCTCAAGATCTTTCTCGTGTTGTGGAGTATCACCAGTTTCTGGAAGTGTCATAGACACATTAAGATCTTCAAGAGATTCTTGCTCTTCTAGGACATATTGAATTTTTATGCTCCATATTTCATAGTTATCACCTTTATTAAGCTCAACAACAATATTTTTGCAGCAGTTGAGATACTAATTTAAAGAAATATAAGTACATGAGACAACTATGTACAAAATTGTAGTCTAAATTCATAAACATAATAATTATTTAAAATAATTACTATGTACAAAATTGTAGTCTAAATTCATAAACATAATAATTCTTTAAAAATATTACTATGTCAGTATTCATTTCACATAGGTTCAGAATCGAAAGTTCACTAAGTTCCCAATCATCATCTGAATTTCAATATGTTGTCAATCTAACATAATTAATTATCTAAACAAAATACTTATCTTAAATCACATATATTTAAGATTAAACAAGCATAAATTCTACAACAATTATAGAAACACTTAATGGTAATAATAAAAATAATTAAACTTAAATCTCATACATGTACACATTAAGCCTATGTTCAACACCACAATAAAAAAATGGTTAATGAAATACCAATGCAGCCACACAAAACATGATGTAAATTCAAAAAAAAAATGTGGATCATCTACCCCACTGTTTAGCCACCAAAACATTTTTTTTTTAAAGTTAGTGTAAATTAATATACACCAAAATTTCAAAAAAAAAAAAAAAAAAAACATAAACAGTGACAGTAATTGTCATTTTTTACACCATGCATCACTGTCAATACTAAGGTCGTTTGCCTTCTAGAGATTTTACAAGTTCTCTGCAAGTAAATTACTTATACTTTTCTACCCAAACTTCAATGTTTAGTTTTATTTTTAAATAAAATTCAAGCAAAAATAAAAGATTGATTTATTCAACACAAGAATAGATCGAGAACTTTTCATAAAAAATTGCTCCCAAAAAATTATAAAACTCGTACACATATAAAGTGGCAATAATTCTGCTAATACGGTTATCATCATCTAAGTTGAAGAAATTTTTTTAATTACAACAAAGGCTGAGAGGATTTTCTCTTAATTTAGATTGTAATGATAATGCTATTTCAATTCAAGGCGGCATTTTATTTACTCAAAATAAAATACGGTGCACATACACATACAAACAGTGAAACTAGGAAACAATAACAATTTTTTTCACGCTAAAAACAAAATAAATTATAAACAGGGAATAATTTGATTTGACCAAAAAACACCACCAAAAAAACTTTTAACATGTAGTAAATTAGGACTTTTTCAACACTGTGAATTTTCTTAAGAAAAAGAAACTAGGAAACAAATAATTTGGCTCTGATACCAATGAAGAATAAACTCAAATGCATAGTTTGGAGGATCATTGAATTTGATTCACTAATCTTATAGTACAATTATATATATATAATCACAAACTATACCGAAATAGCCACACTCTAAAATTGTACCTGTTACGGATGATTGTTCTCAATAATAGTAGAAGAATATTCAATCAACAACATTTTGTTGCATGAAACTTTTTAGAAAAGAAGAAGATGAAGTTTTCTGTTTTTTCTTATACACGGAGATTTTTTTCGAGGAGTTTACAAATACTTCTTTTTAATATCACGAAGCGACACATCAATTTGGGAGTCTCCTAACCATTGTGTTCTTTCTTTTTTCTTTTCTAATTAGAAATTAAATATATATATATATATATAACTAATTATATTTATTTATTTTCTTAATATGGATCCGAATTGATCCACATGGGTGAACCGATCCAATTTTCTTCACTTCATAAGATAAAGTGTTATAAAGCAGTGGGTAACTGTCACGCCCCGAGCCTACACCCTGAACGTGACCGGTACTCGAGAACTATTGATGGCCCCAAGCGAATCTTTGGCCAGACTTAACTCTTAGTGGAAGGCTTACTCATAACTAAAATAAACTTAAAAGATAAACTTTACTCAACTGTCTCAAAAGATAAACTCAGAATATTTTAGAAATAAACATTCAACTAACTAAAGAGGCAACCTAAGTCTCAACATGAACAACTAAAATGAAAAGACTCATGAACTACTATATATCTCTTTAT
Source organism: Solanum piurae (assembly GCA_029582685.1). Taxonomy (NCBI): domain Eukaryota; kingdom Viridiplantae; phylum Streptophyta; class Magnoliopsida; order Solanales; family Solanaceae; genus Solanum; species Solanum piurae. The sequence goes on along the minus strand of JAJOOO010019118.1, from coordinate 8,901 downwards.
AAAGCCTCTAATACTATGAGAGATTTAAGGACAAGACCCCCGTTCATCCTAACAACTCAAATAACTGTAAGTAAATTAGGGATCCTCCGAAAGCAAGGAGGCTCACCAATAACTCTGGAACTCAACTGGATGAATGAAGTGTTAGATGATGATCCTGGTTACCTGCATCTGCATCTTAAAAGATGCAGGCCAAATGGCGCCAACACATGGAATGTACGAGCATGTGAGGGGAAATCTAAATATGACATAAGCTTGAACTGGAACTGAAGAAACAACTTACCTCATCTCAAATCAAATCAACCTTATTTTAATATAAAAGTGATAGAAATAATGTGATATAAAGAAAAGATTTAAAACCTTAGACAACAACTCAATGTATTGGAAAATACAATATATATCAGTTTGTGTGCAAAATGCAAAATAAACTCTGTTTGGGAGATTCTCTAACTGACAACCATCACATGAGTTATGTGATGTAACAACGCCTCGCCCACGTTGTATCCACTAGTCGGGATATAGAACTCTTCAACTAAGTGGATCCACTAGTCTATGCTAAAAAGCAATAAGAAATCATCTTAAAATTATGACCCTTTCTACCGAACTGAAGAGTAAAAAAGGCCCAAACCGTTTTAAATTCAAAAATCTCCCTGATTTCATACTTTTCAACTTTCAAACTTTCACAACCGCATATTTTCTTGCGTTCGTACTAGTTTTCTTACTCTTTTTGTGGGATTTACAACTCGGAGAGGATTCTTGGATTCATTGCTAGCCTAGCATTTCATATTTTCGACATATAAGATTGGTTTTCCGAACCCTATTTTACATTTTGTAAAAATCGAATGTGTGATCATTTTATGGTTGTTCTCTGTGCTTAATGTTGATTTGTTGATTGTGTGGTGTTATGTTTGCCCGTATTTAGTTTAAATCGTTGTTAATTGTCCTTGAATCATGAAATCTCGTGTCTAAGCATGTTAAAATTATTGGGTTGTATTGAATTTCTTGTGGGTCTAGTGAGGTGAAGTCTGATAACCCCGAACTATACTAATTTTTGGATTTACCCAATGATAGAGTGGTTGACGTCATTCTTAAGGGCAAAAGACGTCAACTGGTCAATTTTGGCAAAATCGGGGAAAGTCTGAGTACCCCATAGGCATGGGTAATATGGGTCTGAACCCAATTGCATGTAACAATTGTTTATTTTTTCATAGGTTGCGGGTTAGATTTTTAAGTCAGGGTAGAAATATGGCATGTTGGACTATTCGGCGAGCAGGGTCGAGCTCACCGAGTGGTTCGGTGGTTCAGCTAATGACCCCTCAATCACCTTTTAATTCTCTATTTTGTTGGTTTGAGTTCTCTAACTTTTGGCGATATGCCTCAGCTCAACGAGTTCACTCGGCGACTCGTCGAAAGTCCCTTTTGATCGCCCTTCTACGCCCCTAATTCCTAAAATTGTTTTGTAACATTTGGTGAACTATTTCTAGTTCATCGAATGGTGTCAGAGATCCACCGAATGGCCCTGGACATCACTGACCTGTGCTTATTTTTGAATGATTTTACTCTGGAACTTTCGGCGAGCCCGACTTAGCTCACCAAAGGGATTCGGCAACTCGCTGAACGGTTCGGTGAGTCTTTCTGTGCAGTTTTCCTACGTTGATTTTTTTCTGAATTGCATCTAATGTGTGTTGTTTTGTTTTGTAGAAATGTCTAGACCTAAAGTTGAAGGAAGGAATCAACCACCCCAAAAAGGGCTCGAGGGATAGTTATCAATGAGGAGGCTACAGCCTCCCGGGCCTCGGCTACTAAACTTCCTCCAAAAGGGGGAAAGGGAAAGGGCAAAGACCCAATTCACCCACATTAGCAGAAGAGAGCTCCGACAATGAGGGAGTCTATGCCACTCACCTCACTAGTTTTGAGAGTGAGGGACACGTTGAGGGTAGTTCTCCGGCTTCCATCTCTAAGCCAAAAAATGACCAGCTCCTACAGGCTAGGAGAGCGGAGCTACACTCCAAGTCCATGAATGATCCATCTAGGATCCCAGTGCCTCCGATGCCTCCTGCTCCTCCTGCTCCAGCTCAGACTGTAGTGCATGCCCCTCCGCCAGTTAAGGTTCCTCCACCCCGATCAACCAATTGATTAAAGATCGAGGATTTGAGCACTATTCTAAAAGAGAAGTGGTTGTCTACCAATGGTTTGGTAGACCGGTATCCGAAAGTGTGGAACACCTTGAAGTTCCATAAATTTGAAGTCTTCACAAAGCCTCGAGGCCCATACATTCCTACTTGGGCTGGGAATTCTACTTGGCATATGGGGAATTGGTACCAAAGGGGAAGAAAAAAGCTAGTGCGTTCAAGTTGGTTGACTTTGTAGTAGTTCAGGGGAAGAAGGTGAAGTGTAGCAGCTTGGATATTAATGAGGCACTCGGGTGTTCACGGGACTTCATGCATGACTACATTGACCTCATCAAGAAGAAGAACCTAGATGATCTAAAGGGTTGGTTGGCACCCCTAATTTCTGATATGACACCAAAGTGGATCAACGTCGGTGCACTAATTGAGAAGAAGGACCGGAACGTGGCTGTCAGATACTGGTTCGAGTTTATTAATAGCACTATAATGCCTTCGCAGAATGAGTCAATCCTCCGACATCTGAAGGCTGTATATTTAGGTTATATTATAGATCGATAGAGATTGAACTTGGGTCTGATCATTGAGCAAGATATGGCCATGACGGCCAAGAAGAGTCGAACCTCTATTCCCTTTTCGATGTTGATCACCGAGCTGTGCAGATAGGCCTGTGTACCTATGATTGAGAAGACAAATGTGGAAGTGACTTCCACTTCCTCTACTAACATATGATGGATGGAGGTTGAGTACATGTGGGATGAGGTCGATATGAGGAGAGCTTCACCGATAAATACGTCTCTGGTAGTTGATATTGACATGTTACCGACCGAGGCAACACTTCATCCTCAGGCCAGTGAGCCTACAGGTATATCTGGCCCCTCTACTTCTGCACCTCCTAGTTCATCTGTTGTACCCCTTCTTTCTGTTGTTGCTGCTGCTACTGCTTCTCGACCCCCTATCACCCAAGCCATATTGTACAAGATGGGCCATATAGCCTAATCTGGTGATGTGCATGTTTCCTGGGGTGAGGCTGATGTGCGTGGGATGACAGAGCGGACAAATTGTTCCTGCCTTGGCCCCAATTAGGGCTGAGATGAAAGAGCATCGGGAGCTGATTGATGGCCACCGACTTGCACTAGATGCCCTTGCTGTGAGGGTAGAGGCCTGTGAGCAGGGTCGGGGTGACTCTGCTGCTGTGACAGCCTTGAATGCCGATGTTGCTAGGCTGAAGAGAGATGTGTACGAGCTGAAGTTCATAGACTTATCGATGTTGTTTGGCACAGCCAAGATTTCTGAGGTTCCGAGTACAGATTTTCCTACCAGTTCATAGATTCCTCTAGCTACTACGACCGAAGATATTGATGAAAATGACATAGTTGTTGAGTCTGAGGCTGAGACGGATGAGAAGGAGCTTGTTGTTAGAGACGCAACCATAAATGATGATTTGGAAGATCTTTAGGGAGCCATGGTTGAGACAGTTGTGCGTGATTGTTTGAGGGAGACGTCTATGGTGGGCTCCAGTGGATCCAAGGTTGCTGATGAGCCGGGCACTGATGCCCAGACAGATGGAGTCACCGACATGCACAGTTCACCCGAGGCATAGCTTGGCAGGATGACCCTTTTTACTCCATTTTTGTTATTTCTTATACTGTTTTTATTATTTCTTTGCATTTGAGGACAAGTGCTAGACTAGTTTGGCGGGGTGAGGTATTTCTATACCTACTTCTTTTAGGTTGTTTTGTGGATATTTTTTGTTTTGTTCTGTGAATGGTGAATCGTATTTTGTGTTATATATATATATATATATATGGTGTTGATCTATTGTGTTTGTCCGTTGTTTTGAATTGCAAATGGTTTTGAACCAATTTTTTAAATTTGCCCCCTCTTGATGTGTTTGGTTGTGGTTGTTCTCTTGCAAATTTGAGTGTCAGTTTTGATCAATACTAATGACTTGAATAGTGATTTCAATTGAACGATATGAGTTTGCGGCTACAATGAAGCAAATCGAGTTACATAGGTCATATATGAACTCCTAGCATCTCGTTGTGACTAGATGATTGTTAAGTCGTTCTCTTGTGAATATCATTACACGCTGGCTGAAGATTGTTGATTCTTGTTTGATAATTGTGTCGAATGCCATGTGTGGTGAGGTTGTCTTGAATATTGTGCTTGATGATGCCTAGAACTTACCCCGTTAGTCCAATTGATTGATTGAAGCAAGCGATTGAAATGATCTTAGTCACAATTTGTGAAGAGTGAACCAACAATTGTCATTATACCTCTTTGTGGCCACCTTGTGAGAAGTGTGAACCTAGTTTGGCACCCTTTTAAGCCTATCCTTTCCTTTGGAAGAAAATTGGACAACTTTAACCTCTTTGTCCCATCACCTATAACCTTCATGAAGTATTGGTTTGTTTGAATAGCTAACTTAGGCCAAAAGCCTAAGTTGTGGGTGTGGTGAAAAAGAAGGAAAATCCAAGAATGTGAAAAATCTTCCTTTGAAGGATCATGATAAAAAAGATGGAACCCCTCCATATTAAAAAAGAAGAAGAAAAGAAATGAAAAAGATTGAAAAAGAGAAGAGTTTGTGAAAAGAGCCAAAAGAAATGGTGTATCCAATGAGTCATGCTTAAATGAATAAAAGGGTGGATTGTGAACATCATAGAATGTGAAAGAGAAGGAGAAAAGTGATCTGCATGCCATACTTCATGAAGGTAGAAGTCACTAAACCAAAATGATCATACCTTTACACTCAGCCCCGTTACAAGCCTCGAAAGACCTTTGTGATCTTTAGTGAGCTGAAAATAACGTTGATTGAAAAATAAGGGCAAGCCTATGGATAGAGTCATGCATGTGTTCATCTTTGGGAGTGTGAGAGTTGTATTTGATTCCGAAATTATAATTTGTTGATGAACTTTCTGTGAGCATTGATATACCATGAGTTTATGGTATTTTAATATATTTCACTTAAGAGTTGTGAGTGTCTAGAGCTATTTTGTATTGGTATTAATATGTTTTGATATCGTTTTCAGGAAATAAGTTCGGACGGGGAAGTTAGGAGACAACTGAAGAAATGTTACAGAAATCGCCACCTACGGACATGACGTATAGATCGTATGTCCAGTCATGTACCATAGGTGCAGCGCTTAGATTGATGGGAAAGGCTTCAAGAAACAATCAGGGAAATTTTATCTAAGTGTGGAACCACGACCATGATCGACGGACCGTAGTTTGACCTATGGGCCGTCCTGCAGGTCTGTCAACTGAATCAGAGAAGGTGTTCTAGTACCTGGTTTTTATCAAACTAAGTATGAGACCACAGAGGGGGGTCAACGGACCGTGGATCGAGTCACGATCCGTGCTGTTGAGCCGTCATTCGTTACTTAGAGTTGGAGTTCCAACCTTTTGAAAAATTTCCTAAGTCTCAAACCACGGAAGAGACCTACGGACCGTAGGTCAGTCCACGGTCTGTAGGTCAGTGTCGTCGACTGCAATCGCATCCAGAAACTTTAATTCCTTATTTCGTTTCCTTTTTATTTGGGACATTTTTTTCTATATATAGGGCATGTAAACCTCGTCTTTGGAGGTTACACATTATTATTTTAGGTCTAGTTTTTGGCTTTGGAGATTAACTTGCAACTTTAACAATTCTTGATTTCCTAAGTTCGTTTTGAAGATTTTGGCTTTGAAATTCAAGTTGAGATTCTGGGTTTATTCTTCTCATTACGTAACTTCATGATTTCTTCATCTAAAAATATGAATTGTGTTCTTGTTACTATGGGTAACTAAATCCACAACTAGGGTTGTGGAAACCATGTACGATTAACAATGTATGAATAGTAACTAAGTAATTCTTGAATAGTGTTATTGCATGCATTGATCATTCTTTCGTTTAGAAGTCTTTTTAGCGATTGCAAACGTTAAAAATCGCCTTGTTGCTACTTTCCAGACCGAGGAGGTAGTTAATAAAAAAAGAATTTTCAACATAGATTTAGTGTGGTACTATCTAATAGTCTAATGTCAATTTGTGCGAGGGTGAAAACTAAGTCATACATTGATGTGATGTCTAATATGAGGTAAAGATAAGTGTTAGTAAATTATACACACGTAGTCGAACCAAGGTGCGGGGTGAAATTCTCTAGTTGCCAGACCAAGGAATTAGAGGTACCTAACTTATTACTTTGCATGTAATACACTAGGAAAGGATTACTATTACTAGGAATACCACATTATGAGCTTATGGGGAACACGTACACCCTAGTTACTTTCTCTCATTGATAACAACAAAGTTTGAATCCTGCTCACTTGTTACTTAACTACAATCAAGCATTTGTTTCACAAATCCCCCCCTTTACTTACTTGTTTCGGAAATACATTGACTAAAAGAATATAATCGTAAGTTAAGTTTAAGTCTAAACCATATTCTCGTGGGATCGACTCCAACCTCCAAGTTGGGTTCTTTACTTGATAACGATCGCTTATACTTCTTTAGGGAGGTGTAATTTGAGCGTATCAAATTGTGGTGCCGCTGCTGAGGAATAACGCTTTTAGATTAAGTTTAACTACATTATTCAACTTTAGTCAAATATTTCCTAATTTTACTTTTTCTTTTATTTTTGTTTCTCTCAGGTTCCTACTCTAGTGTATGCCAAGTACACGAAGCCAAGTAGAACCACTTACTCCCTACGATCCAGAACTGAACAGAACTTTGCGAAGAATGAATAACCAATGAGTCCCAGTCAATCCTATCAGAGGAAATTTAGGTGATGGGGTTGAGTTGCAGCCTCCGAGGGTTGGTGATGAGAATAATCAGGTTCAGGGTGAGAATCTGCTGGAAGATACATTGAGGGTACATGCTCCACCAGGACCAAGACTGCGTGATAACTATAGGGTCAACTTTAATGCCGCTGAATCTGAAGGAACTATTGTTCTACCTCTTCTACCTCCAGGGCATACATTCATGGTGACTAGCAGTCTGATGCAGATGCTTACATCGAGGGGTTTGTTCTGTGGTTTGGCATCAGAGGATCCATATGGGCACATGGACAAGTTGAGGAGTGTTTGCAAGAGTTGTGTGGGTCGACCGGAATTGGACATAAATGTCATTGGATTGAGAGTATTCCCTCTATCATTGACTGGCGATGCTGCTGTGTGGTTTACTGAGCTTCCTTATAACTCAATCTACACATAGGACCAATTAAGTGAAGTGTTCTTATCAAAATACTTTCCAGTGTCAAAGAAGCTGAACCACAAAGATAAACTCAACAAATTCGTAGCACTACCTGGAGAGTTTGTGAGTAGTTCTTGGGACAAGTTCACTGCATTCATAAGAGGTGTCCCAAATCACCGCATTGATGATGAGTCACTAAAGGAATACTTCTACCGAGGTCAGGTTGACAATAGTAAGGGGGTGCTTGATACTATCGCTGGAGGTTCATATGGTGAGTGCACTTTTGAGCAGATTGCTGAGAAACTGGAGAAGATTTCCCAAAACAATAAAGCTTGGAGCACTAGAAAGTCAGATACTAGGAGAAACACTTTTACAGTTCATGCTACAACTAATCAATCTATCGATGATGTCCATGAGGAAATGGCTCAGATGAGGACCGAACTGGGGTTGGTGTTGAAGCATGTGAGCGGAGGTACTGAAAAGATAAATGTTGTGAATTATTTGACTAGAAATTCACCACCGATTGAAGAGTGCTACTATGAAGAGGATACTTATGCATTGAATGATCAGTTGAGGGGTTTCACACCAATGCCCAAGGTTCCACTACAGATAATTGGCGCCAAGGTCAAGGAAACCAAGGTCGGAACTATGGAAACTACAACCGAGAGGGTCAATATGTCCGGGATGTGAACTATAATTGTGACAACAACTACAACCGAAACAACTATGGCAAAAAAACGTGAGGGTAGGGCCCTATCTTCCTCCTCAGAATCAGGAATCTGGTAATAAGGAAGTTGGGTGTAGTATGTCACGAAATGAGGATATGATACAGAAGATGATGAAGAGGTTTGATTCGACTGATAAGAATGTGAAGGAGATGTGAATTGACTTGTCTGGTCTTGGTAAAAAAGTTGATGCCCATGCAGTGTCGATCAAGCAGCTTAAGCAGTAGTTGAATCGATTGTCTACTACAGTGAACCCACATTAGCTTGGCACACTTCCTAGAAATACCATCCAAAATCCAAAGAATGATGGGCATTGTATAGAAGTCACTACTCATAGGGGTAAGCAGACCATTGATCCACCTATGCCGTTTGAGGTTGAAATTGAGGTTAGTAAAGAGGATGATGTGATCGACGTTACGGGAGAGTCCGAGAATGCGACAGAGAAGGAAGTGAAAATAACCCAGAAAGTTGTTCCCATGCCTAGACCTCCACCTCTCTTCTCACAGAGGTTAGGCAAGAAGACTGAAGAAGGCAAATGTAACGACCCGAGAGCACCCCCTAGTCGTTACCGGCGTATTCGACCTCTCGGAGGTCTTATACAAGACCTTAGCATTCGTCATTGCATTATCATAGAAAAATAGCGGAAAATTTAAAACTTTTCATAATATAACACAAGACTTAGAAATCCTCATTTAAAACCTTTAATACACAATCAGAATAATACATCTCAAGGTAGCCATCTTAAAACACGACTACAACACAAGAGGGACACATCCCTTACAATACAAAAGAAACTACTATCTAATACATTGAACTTAAGGAAACTCTTTAACATAAAGGTCCTTGAATCTTTAAGGACACACTCGAACTTGGGAATAGTAAG
>JAJOOO010019117.1:0-27546 GCA_029582685.1 Solanum piurae | reverse complement strand
TACCACAATCGATGCGTCGGTTATTTTCAATAATATTTGCGCATGATACATATATATAAATAAATTATCTAATCCTCAGTACACTTTAACTACGACAGGGACCTAATGGAAGTACACTACCTGGACCATGTGACAGCCCAATTGTAAGTGAAAAAATAAACTTCTACCACTAGGCATCTCTAGCAATTATAATTGTAGATTTTTTGAATGAAGGTTATATTATTTCATTCGTTTTAATTTTCTGAATTCTAATTTGGTACACAAATTGCAGGCCATTAGATTCTTCATGAGCTCAAATCTAACGGTGCAAGGAATTAAAATGAAGAATAGCCCCCAATTTAATTTCAGATTTGATAACTGCAAGAATGTGCTTATTGAATCCCTACACATTACAGCTCCCATCTGGAGTCCCAACACTGATGGCATTCACATTGAGCAAACCAGCAATGTTGAAATTTATGACTCCCTCATCTCTAACGGTACGATAATTAACTTCGATTATGGTTACAATATATCTGACATGCAAATGACATGATTCTCGAGGAATGACTCAAAATTTAAAATATTATTAGGCGATGATTGTGTATCAATAGGGGCAGGATGTTACGATGTGGATATTAGGAATCTTACATGTGGACCTGGAGGACATGGAATCAGGTACGTAGTTGTACAAATGACTTGTTTAACTTTTGAATACTGTCGATCAGTGCATAAAATTTAAACTCTAATTTTACAGCATTGGGAGCTTAGGCAACCACAATTCGCGAGCATGTGTATCAAACATCACAGTTCGTGACTCAGTAATAAAGCAATCAGACAACGGTGTGAGGATCAAGACATGGCAAGGCGGATTTGGAGCAGTATCAGGAGTTTCGTTTCTCAACATTCATATGGACAATGTACGTAACCCCATTATAATCGATCAATTCTACTGTCTTTCGAAAGATTGCAGTAATCGGACCTCAGCAGTGTCTGTTTCAGATATTGAATACTCAAGTATTAAAGGAACGTATGATATTAGAAGCCCGCCAATGCATTTTGCTTGTAGTGACACTATCCCCTGCACGAATATAACACTTTCAGACATAGAACTTTTGCCTGCTAAAGGCGAATTAGTGTTGGATCCCTTCTGTTGGAACGCGTATGGAGGACAAGAGACGTTGACAATTCCGCCTATTTTTTGCTTGTTAGAGGGAAATCCTCCATCAGTGTTTGAAAATAATGACTTGGGGTATTGTTCTTTGTCATGAATTTTAATATTGCCTGATTGTTTTGTGTGTTTTTGTACAGATGAGATTTATAATATAAGTAATAGATTGATGGATTTGAGATGGGAATAATAATCCGAAACATCGATCGGTATAATGTAATTTTAGATTTAGAAAGGGAGCTTATTGTTTGCTATCATAAGTTTCCCTTGAGATTTACTTTAGAGTTTAGTCTATTAGGTTTTTCTATTGATCAGTACTTTGATGTAATAGTTTTTGTGCTTATGTCAATAATAATATGATTGCTTCTGTGTGGTTCAAATTATATCCTTACACAAAAGAAATTAAGTCATAACACAAGTGATGTCCGAAGACACAAGTGTAGTGACACAAGTAATATTTGAACACAAAGAAATTAAGTCTAACGCATAAGTTTAGTGACTCAAGTTATGCCCCCAAGACACAAGTTCAATGACACAAGTTAAGTCAAAGAGCATAGGTTCAGTGGCACAACTTATGGCATAGGGTATAAGTTCAGTGACAAAAATTATGCCAAAGATAAAAATTCTCTGATGTCTCGCCCTACGAATCAAAAGTTATGCTTTAAGGCAAAACATTCTAAAAAGATGTCTGCAAGATTAGTGTTGCCAACAAAATTAGGTCATAGTTAAGGGTACTTTGTCTCGTATTTTTTTATTAAATGAGCAACGAGAGAAAAAAAAAAAAACACGAATTTGAGAGGCAATCTCTGGAAAAACTTGTATTACCGCATAAGATTAACACATTGTAATTTTTGTTCACCAAAAAAAAAAAGTCTACAAGCTTCAGTAATTTTATTTAAAAACTTTTATTCAAATAAAACTACAAAAAGTAAACCTCGTACCTTTGTGAGCAACAAAGACTACGGCACTACATAGTGGGTGTTTGGACATATTTGAGCTGAAATAGAATGAAAAATAGAGTAATTGAGGTTGTATGTTAAGTCAAAGATTAAGAGGGAAAAAATCAATATTGTACTTTAAATTAAAATACGATAAAACAGCCATTATTTCAATTATTATTAATTATCTCTTGAAGTTCAAAAATAAAGCATAATATTTACATATACTAAGGGTCAAACTACCATTTACAAATGTTAAAATTCCTTATTTTCAAATGCTGAAGGTAAATTCATGTCTAACCACTACTAGAAGTTTTGAAAATTGTATCACCTTAAAGTATGATAACTTGTCAGAAATTAATTAAGGTCAATAGGCCAACGTTCAAATAATTCAATAGATGAAAAAAAAACAATGCTATTTTATAGTGGTTAAAAATATGGAATAAGATTTCGAGGTTTTAAGGTTAAATTCGAGTAAAATTGAAAATGTTTTAATTTTTTATATGAACTTCAATAAAAGATATATTAAAATTGCATAAACAGATTTGAACACTACATGAAAAACAGAAAAAATAAAATAAGAAATGAGACGAAACGTGTGCTTTGAAGTTCACCATTGTGAATTTGTTTGGTGAAAGATATCCATTATCTTGAAAACTAAAGGTAGAACACAAAACAAAATTAACATAATTAATGCAAAATCTTTGTCTTTCTCCTTTTTGATTTCTAATTTTCTCATATTGCGGCTAAATAAACATTGTAAATTTTCATATATAGTACCAACTATGAGATGATAAAATACTAGAATGTCATACTTCCATTATGCAATTAAAAAAAATTCTATTTAATGATTAGAAGCACACTATAATTCATTAACATGAAAAGGTTTAAAAGGTGATGATGTAACCTAATTAAAATTATGCTAATTTAGTGCCAACTTTCCGTCCTTCTTTAGACCCAATGCGCTTCTATATATGGCTAATAAATAAAAGGAAAAATCCTTTTGGCCAGAAAATTTGGCCAGAATTTGATCAGAATAGTATTTTACCTATGTTATTTTATATTTTTGAACATTTTAATCCTTTTAACTTTAGTATCTTTTAACTAAAAAATGGCAAAAAGATCAGTTTATTTTAAAATAAAAAAGATATTATAGACTTTTTAAATTTTCTGCCGAATTCTAGCCAAATTTTCTGGTCATTTAGCACTACCCTTTAAATAAAGGATAAAGGATAAGAGGAACTATTAAAATTTTAAAGTAATACTTTTTTGTTGGTGAAATTAATTATAGGCAAGTTTAGAGCCAATAAGAAGAAAACAGAAAAAAACAATACAAAAAAAGAAAATACTTTTTCCAATAAGAAGCATTGTTCGTATTGTTGGATCTTCTTTTCTACTTTGCGACAAATAGGTCTACTAAGTGGGAAATATTTTTAGGCATACGACACAGAAATATAAATTTTAGTTTGACATTAACTTGACAATTAAATAACAAGAGCGAAGTTAGGTTGAATCGACGGAGTTCGTTCGAAATCCCTTTCGTAGAAAATTACACTGTTTATACATGGTGAAAAAATATTTTCTATGTATTCCTTTGGCTTCATGTGTGTTTAATTTTTCATATTTTGAACTCACTTAGGGGTCGTTTGGTAGAGTGTATTAACAAAAATAATGTATGCATTAACTCTGTATATTAGTTCACCCTTATTCGGTACACTTTTACATGTTATACACTCTATTGTGTATTGAAGAGTATTACTAATACTATAGTAATGCAAAGTGATATTATCCCATGGATCTGGCGCCCGAAACACCCAAAAAAAATTTCTCAAAAAACTTTATGAGGGCATCCGTAATAAGTTGGGGAACCTTCACGTATACTCACGCCATTTTTAACTCTCATTTTCTCATTTACAAGACTATTTTTAAGAATCACCCAAATTTCCCAATTTTCGTGTGTATAAGCCCATGAATCAGGCGCCCGAAGCACCCAATTTTTTTTTCTCAAAAAACTTTATGAGGACTCTGTAATGAGTTGAGGAACCTTCACGTATACTCACACCATTTATTAACGCATATTTCCGCATTTACAAGTCCCTTATTAAGAATTACCCAAATTCTCCGATTTTTAGTCTGTATAAGCCCATGGTTCTAGCTCCCAGAGCACTCAAATTTATTTCTCAAAAAAAATTATGAGGACCTACATAATGAGTTGTGGAACCTTCACGTATACTCAAACCATTTTTAACGCCCATTTCCGCATTTACAAGCCTTTTTTTTCAGAATCGCCCTAATTCCCTGATTTTTCGTGTGTAATACCCATGATCTAGCGCCCGGAGCTCCCAAAAAAAAATTCTCAAAAAACTTTATGAGGACCTCCGTAATGAGTTGAGGAACCTTCACGTACACTCACACCATTTTTTAATGCCCATTTTTGCATTTACAAGCCTTTTTTTAAGAATCGCCTAAATTCCCCAATTTTTCGTGTGTAATGCCCATGATCTAACGCCCGGAGCACCCAAATATTTTTTTCTCAAAAAACTGTATGAGGACCTCTGTAATGAGTTGGTGAACCTTCACGTATACTCACACCATTTTTTAACACCAATTTCCGCATTTACAAGTCATTTATTAAGAATCACCTAAATTTCCCAATTTTTCGTGTGTTTTAGCCCATGGTTCTAGCGCTCGGAGCACCCAATTTATTTTTCTCAAAAAACTTTATCAGGACCTCCGTAATGTGTTAGGGAACCTTCACGTATACTCACACCATTTATTTAATTCTCATTTCCGCATTTACAAGTCTATTTTAAGAATCTCCCAAATTCCCTGATTTTCGTGTGTATTAGCCCATGGATCTAGCGCCCGAAGCACCGCAATTTTTTTTCTCAAAAAACTTCATGAGGACCTCCGTAATGAGTTGGAAAACCTTCACGTATACTCACACAATTTTTTTAACGTCCATTTCCGCATGTACAAGCCTTTTTTTACGAATCACTCAAATTTCCTGATTTTTCGTGTGTACTAGCCAATTGATCTGGTGCCAGGAGCACCGATATTATTTTCTCAAAAACTTTATGAGGACCTACGTAATGAGTTGGGGAAGGTTCATGTATATTCACACAATTTATTTAATGCTCATTTCCGCATTTACAAGTCTTTTTTAAGAATCTCCCAAATTTCCTGATTTTCGTGTGTATTAGCCCATGGATCTGGCGCCCGCCCAATTTTTTTCTCAAAAAACTTTATGAAGACCTTCTTAATGAGTTGGGAAACCTTCACGTATATTCACACCATATTTTAACTCCCATTTATGCATTTATAAGCCTTTTTTAAGAATCGCCCAAATTCCCCGATTATTCGTGTATATTAGTCCATAGATTTGGCGCTCGGAGCACCCAAAAGTTTTTTCTCAAAAATCTTTATGAGGACCTCCGTAATGATTCGGGGAAACTTCACGTATACTTATACTCCCTCTATCCCAATTTATATGACTCACTTTCCTTTTTAGTCCATCCCAAAAAGAATGACACATTTCTATTTTAAGTAACAATTTGCCTATGAAATTTCTTTTTTACCCTTAATGAAATGATTTACAACCACACAAATTTCTATCATTCATTTTGCACCACAAGTTTTAAAAGTCTTTCCATTTTTCTTAAAGTTTGTGCCAAATCAAAGTACATCATATAAAATGGGACGGAGGGAGTATTATTTTTAACACAAATTTTCACATTCACAAACCATTTTTTAAGAACCGCCCAAATTCCCCGATATTCTTGTGTATTAGCCCATGGATCTGGCGTCCGAAACACCTAATTTTTTTTCTCAAAAAACTTTATGGGACCTCCGTAATGAGTTGGGGAACCTTCACATATACTCGCACTAATTTTTAATGCCCGTTTCTGCATTTACAAACCTTTTTTTAAGAATCGCCCAAATTCCCCTATTTTTCGTGTGTATTAGCCCATTAATCTGGTGCCTGGAGCACCAAAAAAAAAAATTCTCAAAAAAAATTATGAGGACCTCCGTAATGAGTTGGAAAACCTTCACGTATATTCAAATCATTTTTAACGCCCATTTTTGCTTTTTCAAACCCTTTTTTAAAAATCGTCCAAATTCCCTCATTTATCGTGTGTATTAGACTATGGATTTGGTGCTCGGAGCACACAAAAAACTTTTTTCTCAAAAAACTTTATTAGGACCTCCGTAATTAGTTGGAAACATTCACGTATATTCACACCATTTTTTAACACCCATTTCTGCATTTATAGGCTTTTTTTGAAAATCACCTAAATTTCTTGATTTTTTGTGTGTATATTGCCCATGGATCTGGTGCTCAGAGCATCCAAAAAAAATTCTCAAAAAATTTATGGGACCTTCGTAATGAGTTGGGGAACCTTCACATATACTAACACCAATTTTTAATGTCCATTTATGCATTTACAAACCTTTTTTTAAAAATCGCCCAAATTCCCCATTAATCTGGTGCCTGGAGAACCTAAAAACAAATTCTCAAAAAAGATTATGAGGACCTCCGTAATGAGTTGGAAAACCTTCACGTATATCCAAACCATTTTTAACGCCCATTTCCGCATTTTCAAACCTTTTTAAAAAAATCATCAAAATTCCTCGATTTTTGTGTGTTGCCCATTGATCTAGGGCCCGGAGCACCCAAAATATTTTTCTCAAAAAACTTTATGAGGACATTCGTAATGAGTTGGGGAACCTTCACATACACTCACATTATTTTTTTAAAGCACATTTTCGCATTTACAAGCCCTTTTTTAAGAATCGCTCAAATTCCTCGATTTTTAGTATGTATTAGCCAATGGATCTGGTGCCTGCAGCACCAAGTTATTTTCTCAAAAAACTATATGAGGACCTCCGTAATGAGTTGGAGAACCTTCACGTATACTCACACTATTTTTTAAACACCCATTTCTCCATTTACAAGCTTTTTTTTAAGAATCGCCCAAATTCTCCAATTTTTCGTGTGTTCCCATGATCTAGTGCCCAGAGCAACCAAAAAAAAATTCTCAAAAATATTTATGAGGACCTCCTTAATGAGTTGGGGAACCTTCACGTATACTCAAATCATTTTTAACGCCCATTTCCGCTTTAACAAGTCCTTTATTAAGAATCACCTAAATTCTCCAATCTATTGTGCGTATAAGCCCATGGTTCTGGCGCTCAGAGCACCAAATTATTTTTTCTCAAAAAGGTTTATGAGGACCTACGTAATGAGTTGGGGAACCTTCACGCATACTTACACTATTTGAACGCCATTTCCGCATTTACAAGCCTTTTTTTAAGAATTGCCCTAATTCACCGATTTTTTGTGTGTATTAGCCTATTGATCTGGCGCCCGGAGCACCCAAATTTTTTTTGCCCAAAAACATTATGAGGACCTCCGTAATGAGTTGGGAACTTTCACGTATACTAACACCATTTATTTAACGCCAATTTCTGCATTTACAAGCCCTCTTTTAAGATTTTCCCAAATTTCCCGATTTTTCGTGTGTATTCGCCCATGGATATGACGCCTGGAGCACCCAAAATACTTGTTTCTCAAAAAACTTTATAAGTACCTCCGTAATGAGTTGGGGAACCTTCACGTATACTCACATCATTTTTTTAACTCTCATTTCCGCATTTACAAGCCCTTTTTAGGAATAACCAAAATATCCCGATTTTTTGTATGTATTAGCACATAGATCTGGCGCACGGAGCACCCCAATTTTTTCTCAAAAAACTTTATGAAGACCTCCTTAATGAGTTGGGAAACCTTCACGTATATTCACAGCATTTTTAACGCCCATTTCTACATTTACAAGCCCTTTTTAAGAATCGCCCAAATTACTCGATTTTTCGTGTGTATTAGTCCATTGATTTGGCGCCCGGCGCACCCAAAAGTTTTTTCTCAAAAAACGTTATGAGGGCCTCCGTAAAGATTTGGGGAACCTTCACGTATACTCATATTATTTTTAACGCACATTTTCACATTCACAAGCCATTTTTAAGAACCGCCCAAATTCCCCGATTTTCGTGTGTATTAGCCAATGGATCTGGCGCCCGAAGCACCTAATTTTTTTTTTCTTAAAAATTTTATGAGGACCTCCGTAATGAGTTAGGAACCTTCATATATATTCACACAATTTTTTAATTCTCATTGATGGAGTGACAAGCCCATTTTTAAAAATCGCCCAAATTCTTCAACTTTTCGAGTGTATTAGTCCATAGATATGGTGCCCAGAGCAGCCTAATTCTTTTTATCATAAACTTTATTAGGACCTCTGTAATGTGTTGGGGAACCTTCACATATACTCATACCATTTTTTAAATTCTATTACCGTATTTACAAGCCTTTTTTTAAGAATCGCCCAAATTCCCTGATTTATCGTGTGTATTAGACTATGGATCTGGTGCCCAAAGCACCCAAAACTCTTTTCTCAAAAAACTTTATGAGGACCTCCGTAATGAGTTGGAAAACCTTCACGTATATTCACACTATTTTTAACCTATTTCTGCATTTACAAGCCTTTTTTAAGAATCACCCAAATTCCTCGATTTTTCGTGTGTATTAGTCCACGGATCTGGTGCCCGGAGCAACAAAAAAAAACTCCTCAAAAATATTTTATGGGACCTCCGTAACGAGTTGGCGAACCTTAACGAATACTCACACCATATTTAATGCCCATTTCTGCATTTACAAACTCTTTTTTAAGAATCGACCAAATTCACTAAATTTTCTTGTGTATTAGCCCATTAATCTAGTGCCTGGAGTACCTAAAAAAAAATTCTCAAAAAATATTATGAGGACCTCCGTAACGAGTTGGAAAACCTTCACGTATACCAAACCATTTTTAACGCCCATTTCCACATTTTCAAACCCTTTTTTAAAATCGCCAAAATTTCTCGATTTTCGTATGTATTAACCCATTGACCTAGCACCCGGAGCACCCAAATTGTTTTCTCAAAAAACTTTATGAGGACCTCCGTAATGAGTTGGGGAACCTTCACCTATACTCACACCATTTTTAACGCCCATTTCCGCATTTACAAGCCCTTTTTTAATCATCTCCCAAATTCCTCGATTTTCGTGTGTATTAGCCCATGAATATGGTGCCTAGAGCCCCCAAATTATTTTTCTCAAAAAACTTTATGAGGACCCCCATAATAAGTTAGGGAACCTTCACGTATACTCACACCATTTTTTAACGTCATTTGTGCATTTACAAGCCCTCTTTTTAATATTCGCGCAAATTCTCTGATTTTTCTTGTCTATTCGCCCATGGATATGGCGCCCGGAGCACTCAAAAAAAATTTCTCAAAAATTATTATGAGGACATCCGTAATGAGTTGGGGAACCTTCACGTATACTAACACCATTTTTTTAACACCCATTTTCCCATTTACAAGCCCTTTTTGAGAATCGCCCAAATTTCTCAACCTTTCATATGTATTAGCCCTTTGATCTGGCACCCGGAGCACCTCAATTTTTTTTTCTCAAAATACTTTATAAGGACCTCCGTAATGAGTTGGGGAACCTTCACGTATATTCACACTATTTTTTTAACTCCCATTTCTACATTTACAATCCCTTTTTAAGAATCGCCCAAATTCTATGATTTTTCATGTGTAATAGTCCATTGATTTGGCGCCCAGAGCAACCAAAAATTTTTCCTCAAAAAATATTATGAGGACCTCTGTAATGATTTGGGAAACCTTCACGTATAATCAGATTAGTTTTAACGCATATTTCCCCATTCACAAGCCATATTTTAAGAACCGCCCAAATTGCTCGATTTTTGTGTGTATTAGCCCATGGATCTGGCGCCCGAAGCACCTAATTTATTTTCTTAAAACTTTTAATGAGGACCTCTGTATTGAGTTGGGGAACCTTCCCATATATTCACATCATTTTTTTAATGCTCATTTATGCATTTACAAGCCTTTTTTTAAGAATCGCCCAAAATCATCAATTTTTCGTTTGTTAATAGTCCATGGACCTGGCGCCCGGAGTAGCCAAACTTTTTTTCTCAAAAAACTTTATGAGGACCTCCGTAATGAGTTGGGGAACCTTCACGTATACCCACACCAATTTTTTTAATGACCATTTCCGCACTTACAATCCATTTTTTAAGAATTGCCCAAATTTCCTAATTTATCGTGCGTATTAGATCATGGATCTAGTGCCCGAAGCACACAAAAAAAATTTCTCAAAAATCTTTATGAGGACCTCCGTAATGAGTTGGAAAACCTTCACGAATATTCACGCCATTTTTTAACACCCATTTCTGCATTTACAAGCCTTTTTTAAGAATCACCCAAATTCCTCAATTTTTCGTGTATATTAGTCCATGGATCTGGTTTTCGGAGCACCCAAAACTTTTTTCATCAAAAAAATTTATGGGACCTCCGTAACGAGTTGGGGAACCTTCACGTATACTCACACCATATTTAATGTCCATTTTTGCATTTACAAACTCCTTTTTAAGAATCGACCAAATTCACTAAATTTTCTTGTGTATTAGCCCATGGATCTAGTGCCTGGAGCACCTAAAAAAAAAATTCTCAAAAAATATTATGAGGACCTCCGTAATGAGTTGGAAAACCTTCACGTATACCAAACCATTTTAACGCCCATTTCCACATTTTCAAGCCCTTTTATTAAAATCGCCCAAATTTCTCGATTTTCGTATGTATTAACTTATTGACCTAGCACCCGGAGCACCCAAATTGTTTTCTCAAAAAACTTTATGAGGACCTCCGTAATGAGTTGGGGAACCTTCACATATATCACACCATTTTTAACGCACATTTCCGCATTTACAAGCCCTTTTTTAAGAATCGCCCAAATTCTCCTATTTTCGTGTGTATTAGCCCATGGATTCAACGCCCTGAGCACCGAAATTATTTTCTCAAAAACTTTATGAGGACCTCTTTAATGAGTTGGGGAACCTTCACCTATACTCACACCAGTTTTAACGCTCATTTCCGCATTTATAAGCCTTTTTTTAATAATCTCTCAAATTCCTCGATTTTCGTGTGTATTAGCCCATGAATATGGCGCCCAGAGCCCCCAAATTGTTTTTCACAAAAAACTTTATGAGGACCCCCATAATGAGTTGGGGAACCTTCACGTATACTCACATCATTTTTTAACGTCATTTGTGCATTTACAAGCCCTCTTTTAAGATTCGCCCAAATTCCCTAATTTTTCGTGTCTATTCGCCCATGGATATGGCGCACGGAGGACTCAAAAAAAAATTCTCGAAAAACTTTATGAGGACATCCGTAATGAGTTGGGGAACCTTCACGTATAATCATACCATGTTTTTAACACTCATTTTTGCATTTATTAGCCCTTTTTAAGAATCGCCCAAATTCCTCGACTTTTCATATGTATAAGCCCTTTGATCTGGCGCACGGAGCGCCTCAATTTTTTTTTCTCAAAATATTATGAGGACCTCCGTAATGAGATGGAGAACCTTCACGTATATTCACACTATTTTTTAACTCCCATTTCTACATTTACAAGCCCTTTTTAAGAATCACCCAAATTCCATGATTTTCATGTGTA
Source organism: Solanum piurae (assembly GCA_029582685.1). Taxonomy (NCBI): domain Eukaryota; kingdom Viridiplantae; phylum Streptophyta; class Magnoliopsida; order Solanales; family Solanaceae; genus Solanum; species Solanum piurae. The sequence continues at coordinate 15,872 of JAJOOO010019117.1, read as the reverse complement.
TTAATCCATTGATTTGGCCCCTAGAGCATAGAGCCGTCAAAATGGGCTTGGGCCTCTAGGCCGGTCCAACTCAACCCTTGAATTAAATGGGGTTGGGCTCAATTTTTTCAGCCCATTTAGGAACGAGTCTTTTTAGCCCAGACTCATTTGGCCCGCTGGCCTCGTAGGCCCAACCCGTAAGCCTCAGAGACCATCCCGCGGGTTGTGAATTTTAAAAGTATTTATTATAAATATTTTAAGTAGTGTTTCACTTGTTAAGATTTTGTCAATAAATATTTTTAAAATATCAATATAAATCAAGACTATATTTTTTACATATCTTTTACATTTTAGGGTCATTAGCCCACTAAATTTTCTTATTAACCCAAGTTCATTACTACATTATAGCTATGAATCTTTGACCTCTTTTACTTTTGTTTTTATGCCTAATTTTTCACTTCTCCTTTATTGTCTTGTTTATAAAAATAATGATCATGTAATATTTTTTTGCTCGGATGAATCTTATGAATGTTGTATCTTGGCTATTATGTATTTGTTTTGTAAATATTCACTGAAGTATGTGTAATTCATGAATGAATTTATGTATGTATTGATTTCGTGTCCACCGGACATCAATGTTCATATCCTTTCTAAGAGGAAATGTTGGCCATTTTTTGGTTGAAGGGCCAACCTGTCCCAACCCGCGGCCCGCTTAGGGTTGGGTTGGGCTGCTATTTTATCGGCCCTTTAATTAAAAGGGCTAGCCCGTCCCAACCCATTTAACTCTCTATCCTGTTAGGGTTGGGTTGGGTTGGGTTGGGCCAGCCCATTTTGACAGCTCTACCAAAGCACCCAAATTGTTTTTCTCAAAAAACTTTATAAGGACCTCCGTAATGATTTGGGGAACCTTCATGTATACTGACATTATTTTTAACACACATTTCCCCATTCACAAGCCATTTTTTAAGAACCGCCCGAATTCCTCAATCTTTATGTGTATTAGATTCAGCTCCCCGAGCACCTAATTTATTTTCTTAAATTTTTTTATGATGACCTCCGTATTGAGTTGGGGAATCTTCACGTATATTCACACCATTTTGTTAATACTCATTTCTGCATTTACAAGCCTTTTTTTAAGAATCGCCCAAAATCATCAATTTTTTGCGTGTATTAGTCCATGGATCTAGCGCCCGGAGCAGCCAAACTTTTTTTCTCAAAAATCTTTATGAGGACCTCCGCAATGTGTTGGGAAACCGTCACGTATACCCACACCAATTTGTTTAATGCCCATTTTCACACTAACAAGCCTTTTTTTAAGAATCACCCAAATTCCCTAATTTATTGTGTGTATTAGACCATGGATCTAGTGTTCGGAGCACCACAAACTTTTTTCTCAAATATCTTTATGAGGACCTCTGTAATGAGTTGGAAATCCTTCACGTATATTCACACCATTTTTAGGGCCCTTTCTAAATTTACTAGTCTTTTTTAAAAATCACTCAAATTTTCTGATTTTTCGTGTGTGTATTAGCCCATGTATCGGGCACCCATAACAACCAGAATTTTTTCCTCAAAAGAATTTATGGGACTTCGGTAATGATTTGGGGAACCTTCACGTATACTCACACCATTTTTAATGCCAATTTCTGCATTTACAAGTCTTTTTTTAAGAATCACCAAATTCACCAATTTTATGTGTATTAGCCCATGGATCTGGTGCCTGACGCACCTAAAACTTTTTTTTCTCAAAAAACATTATAAGGATCACCGTAATGAGTTGGAAAATCTTCACGTATACTCAAACCATTTTTAATGCCCATTTTCGTATTTTCAAGCCTTTTTTAAAAGATCACCCAAATTCTTTAATTTTCGTGTGTATTAGCTCATTGATCTAGCGCCCGGAGCACCCAAATTTTTGTTTTATCAAACAACTTTATGAGGACCGCCGTAATGAGTTGGGGAACCTTCACATATATTCACACCATTTTTTTAACGCACATTTCCGCATTTACAAGTTCTTTTTTAAGATCGCCCAAATTCCCCAATTTTCGTGTGTATTAGATTCAACGCCCCGAGCACCCAAACAAAAATTCTCAAAAAACTTTATGAGGACCTCCGTAATGAGTTGGGGAACCTTCACCTATACTCACACAATTTTTTTAATTCCCATTTCTACATTTACAAGCCCTTTTTTTAAGAATCACCCAAATTCCTCAATTTTTGTGTGTCCCATAAATATGGCGCCCAGAGCACCCAATTTTTTTTCCCTAAAAAAACCTTATGAGGACCTCCGTAATGAGTTGGGGAACCTTAACGTGTACTAACACCATTTTTAACGCTCATTTCTGCATTTACAAGCACTCTTTTAAGATTCTCCCAAATTCTTCAATTTTCTGTGTGTTATTCTCCCATGGATATGGCGCCAAGAGCACCCAAAATATTTTTCTCAAAAACTTTATGAGGACCTCCGTAATGAGTTGGGAAACCTTCAGGTATACCCACACCATTTTTAACACTAATTTTTGCATTTACAAGCCCTTTTTAAGAATTACCCATTTCCCCAATTTATTGTATGTATTAGCCCATGGATCTGGCACCCGGAGCACCCCAATTTTTTTCTCAAAAAACTTTATGAGGACCTCTGTAATGAGTTGGGAAATCTTCACGTATATTCACACCATTTTTAACGCCCATTTCTGCATTTACAAGCCCTTTGTAAGAAACACCAAAATTCTCCAATTTTTCATGTGTTATCCTTGATCTGGCGCCCGGATTGCACCCAAAAGAAATTTCTCAAAAAACTTTATGAGGACCTCTGTAATGATTTGGGGAACCTTCATGTATACTCACATTATTTTTATCGCACATTTCCACATTCACAACCCTTTTTTTAAGAGCCGCCTTAATTCCCTGATTTTTGTATGTATTAGCCCATGGATCTAACGCCCGAAGCACCTAACTAGTTTTCTCAAAAAAAATTATGAGGACCTATGTAAAGAGTTAGGGAACCTTCGCGTATATTCACACAATTATTTAATGCTCATTTCTGCATTTACAAGCCCTTTTTTAAGAATCGCCCAAATTCTTTAATTTTTCGTGTGTATTTGTCCATGGATCTGGCGCCCGGAGCAACCACAATTTTTTTAACAAAAAACTTTATGAGGACCTCTGTAATGAGTTTGGGAACCTTCACGTATATTCACACTATTTTTTTAATGCCCATTTCCACATTTACAAGCCTACTTTTAAGAATCACCCAAATTTCCTAATTTATCGTGTATATTAGACCCTGGATTTGGTGCCCAGAGCACCCAAAAGATTTTTCTCAAAACTTTATTAAGACCTCCGTAATGTGTTGGAAAACCTTCACGTATATTCACACCATTTTTTATCCCCTATTTCTGCATTTACAAGCCTTTATTAAGAATCGCCCAAATCTCCCGATTTTTCGTCTGTATTAGCCCATGGATCTAGCTCCCGGAGCACCCAAAATATTTTCCTCAAATTTTTTTATTGGACCTCCGTAATGAATTGGGGAACCTTCACGTATACTCACACCATTTTTAATACCCATTTCTGCATTTACAATCCTTTTTTTAAGAATCGCCAAAATTCACCAATTTTTCGTGTGTATTAGCGCATGCATCAGGTGCCTGGAGCACCCAAGATTTTTTTCTCAAAACACTTTATGAGGACCTCCGTAATGAGTTGGGGAACCTTCACATATACTCACACCATTTTTTTACTCTCATTTCCGCATTTACAATCCCTTTTTTAAGAATCGCCCAAATTCCTCAATTTTCATGTGTATTAGCCCATTAATATGGCGCTCGGAGAACCCAAAATGTACTCTCAAATATTTTTATGAAAAACTAGTAATTATTTGGGAAACCTTCACATATACTCACATTATTTTTAACGCACATTTCCGCATTCACATGCCATTTTTTAAGAGCTGCCCAAATTCCCCAATTTTCGTGTGTATTAGCCCATGGATCTGGCGCCTAAAACACCAAAAAAAAATTCTCAATTTTTTTATGAGGATCTCCGTAATGAGTTGGGGAACCTTTAAGTATATTCACACAATTTTTTTAATGCTCATTTATGTATTTACAAGCCTTTTTTAAGAATCGCTCAAATTTTTTGATTTTTCGTGTGTATTAGTCCATGGATCTAGTGCCCGGAGCAGCCAAAAAGTTTTTCTCAAAAAACTTTATGAGGACCTCCGCAATGAGTTGGGGAACCTTTACGTATACTCACATCATTTTTTAATGTCATTTCCCCATTTACAAGCCCTTTCTTAAGAATCGCCCAAATTTCTTGATTTATCATGTGTTTTAGCCCATGGATCTGGTCCCCGGAGCACCCAAAACTTTTTTCTAAAAAAACTTTATGAAGATCTCCGTAAGGAGATGGAAAACTTTCACGTATATTCACACCATTTTTTAACTCCCATTTCTAAATTTACAAGCCTTTTTTTAAAATCACTCAATTTCCTTGATTTTTCGTGTGTATTAGCCCATGGATCTAGCGCTCGGAGCAGCCAAAATATTCCCCTCAAAAAAACTTTATGGGACCTCTGGAATGAGTTGTGGAACCTTCACGTATATTCACACCATTTTTAATGCCCATTTCTTTATTTACAAGATCTTTTTTAAGAATCATCCAAATTCCTCGATTTTTTATGTGTATTAGCCCATGATCTAGCGCACGGAGCACCCATAATTATTCTCTAAAAAAACTTTATGAGGACCTCTATAGTGATTTGGGGAAACATTCACGTATATTCACACCATTTTTTAACGCTCATTTCCGCATTTACAAATTCTTTATTAAGAATCTCTCAAATTCCCCAATTTTTTGTGTGTATAAGCCGGTTCTAGCCCCCGGAGTACCCAATTTTTTTTCTCAGAAATGATTATGAGGACTTGCTTAATAAGTTGGGGAACCTTCATGTATACTCTGACCATTTGAACACCCATTTTCGCATTTACAAGCCTTTTTTAAAGAATCACCCTAATTCACCAATTTTTTGTGTGTATTAGCCTATAGATCTGGCACCCGGAGCACCCAAATTTCTTTCCTTAAAAAATATTATGAGGGTCTCTTTAATGAGTTGAAGAACCTTCACGTATACTCACACCATTTATTTAACGCCCATTTCCCCATTTACAAGCCTTTTTTTAAGAATCGCCCAAATTTATTCGATTCTCGTGTGTAATGGCCAATGGATCTAGCGCCCGGAGCACCCCAAATATTTTTCTCAAAAAACTATATCAGGATCTCTGTAATGAGTTAAGGAACCTTCACCTATACTCACACCATTTTTTTAATACTCATTTTCGCATTTAGAACCCCTTTTTTAAGAATCACCCAATTTTTTTTTATTTTTCGTATAAATTAGCCAATGGATCTGGTGCCAGGAGCACCAAATTTTTTTCCTCAAAAAACTTTGTGAGGACATCTGTAATGAGTTGGGGAACTTTCACGTATACTCACACCATTTTTAAACGTTTGTTTCTCCATTTACAAGTGTTTTTTAAGAATTGCCCAAATTCCTAGATTTTTCGTGTGTATGCCCATTGATCTGGCGCCCGGAGCTCCCAAAAAATATTTCTCAAAAAACTTTATGAGGACATTCGTAATGAGTTGGGGATTGTTCACCTATACACACCATGTTTTTAACGTCTATTTCCGTATTTACAAGACCTTTTTGAAAAATCGCCCAAATTCCTCGATTTTCATATGTACTAGCCCATGAATATGTCACCTAGAGCACCCAATTTTTTTTCTCAAAATACTTTATGAGGACCCCCGTAATGAGTTGTGGAACATTCACGTATACTCACACCAATTTTTAACGCCCATTACTGCATTTACTAGCCCTCTTTTAAAAATTGCCCAAATTCCTCAATTTTTCGTGTGTAATGCCCATGGATATGGCGCCCGGAGCACCCAAATTTTTTTCTTAAAAAACTTTATGAGGACCTCCGTAATTAGATGGGGAACCTTCACGTATACTCACACTATTTTTTAACTCTCATTCTGTATTTACAAACCCTTTTTAATAATCCCCCAAATTCTCCAATTTTTTTATGTGTATTAGTCCATTGATATGGCATGCGGAGCAACAAAACTTTTTTTCTCAAAAAACTTTATGAGGATCTCCATAATAATTTGGGGAATCTTCATGTATACTCATATTATTTTTAACGCACATTTCTGCAAGCCATTTTTTAATAACCGCCCAAATTCCCTGATTTTTTTGTGTATTATTAGCCCATAGATCTGGCGCCCGAAGAACCTAATTTTTTTATGAGGACCTCCGTAATGAGTTTGGAAACCTTTACGTATATTCACATCATTTTTTTTATGTCTTTTCTGCATTTACAAGCCTTTTTTAAGAATCACCCCAATTTTCGGATTTTCGTGTGTATTAGTCCATGATCTGGCGTCCGGAGCACCCTAAATTGGCTTCTCAAAATCTTTTATGAGGACCTCTGTCATGAGTTGGGGAATATTATGTATACTCACACTATTTTTTTGGGCTCATTTCCGCATTTACAATCCTTTTTTAAGAATCTCCTAAATTCTGATTTGTTTTAGCCCATGGATCTGGTGGCCGGAGCACCCAATTTATTTTTCAAAACCTTTATGAGGACCTCTGTAATGAGTTGGGAAACCTTCATGTATATTCACACCATTTTTAACTCCATTTCTGCATTTACAATCTTTTTTTTAAAATTGCCCAAATTCCCCGATTTTTCATGTTATTCCATGGATCTGGCTTTTGGAGCGGCCAAAATTTTTTCTCAAAAAACTTTATGGGACCTCCGTAATGAGTTGGGGAACTTTCACGTACTCACACCATTTTTAATGTCATTTCTGCATTTGCAAGCCTTTTTTTAAGAATCGCCCAAATTCCTCAATTTTCGTGTGTATTAGCCCATGGATCTGGCTCCTGGAGCTTTTAAATTTTTTTCTTAAAAAACTTTATGTGGATCTCGTAATTATTTGGGGAACTTTTACGTATACTCACATAATTTTTTAACGCCTTTTCCGCATTTACAATCCTTTTTTAAGAATTGCCCAAATTCCTTGATTTTTCGTGTGTATTAGACCATGGATATGGCGCCCGTAGCATCAAAAGTTTTTTTCTAAAAAATACTTTATAAAGACCTCCGTAATGAGTTGGGAACCTTCATGTATAATCACATCATTTTTAATGCACATTTCCACATTTACAAGCCTTTTTTAAAAGAATCGCCATAATTCCCCAATTTTCGTTTGTATTATACCATGGATCAAGCACAGAGCACCCAATTTTTTAATCAGAATTCTTTATTAGGACCTCTGTAAAGATTTGGAGAACCTTCACGTATACTCACACAATTTTTAACGTCCATTTCCTCATTTACAAACCTTTTCTTAAGAATCTCCCAAATTTCTCAATTTTCTTGTATATTAGCCCATGAATCTGGCGTCCAGAGCACCCAAAAGTATTTTCTCAAAATAATTTATGAGGACCTCTATAATGAGATAGGGAACCTTCACGTATACTCAGATCATATTTTTAATGCTCATTTTCACATTTACAAGCCCTTTTTTAAGAATCACCTTAATTCCCTGATTTTTTTGTGTCTTATCCATGGATCTGGCGCCTAGAGAATCCAAAATTCTTTACACAAGAAACTTTATGAAGACCTTCGGAATAAGTTGGGGAACCTTCACGTATACTCACGCCATTTTTTTAACGCCTATTTCCGCATTTACAAGCCCTTTTTAAGTATCGCCCAATTTCCCCAATTTTTGTTTGTATTAGCCCACAAATCTCGCGCCCGGAGCACATTAAAGTTTTTCTCAAAAAACTTTATGAGGACCTCCGTAATGAGTTCGGGAACCTTTACGTATACTCACACCAATTTTAATATCCTTTTCCATAATTACAAGACCTTTTTTAAAAATCGCTCAAATTCCCCGATTTTTCGTGTGTAGTCCATTGATATGACGCTCGGAGCATTCAATATTTATTTCTCAAAAAACTTTATGGGAACCTTCACATATACTCACACCATTTTTAACGCACATTTCCGCATTTTTAAGTCTTTTTATGAATCGCCCGAATTCCCTAATTTTTCGTGTGTATTAGCCCTTGAATTTGGCGCACGGAGCACCTAAAAGAATTTTCGCAAAAAACTTTATGAGGACATCCGTAATGAGTTGGGAAACCTTCACATATACTCACACTATTTTTTAACACTCAATTCTGCACTTACAAGCCCTTTTTAAGAAACGCCAAATTCCTCAATTATTGTGTGTATTAACCCATGGATATGGTGCACGGAGTACCCAAAATTATTTTATCAAAAAACTTCATGAGGACCTCCGTAATGAGTTGAGTAACCTTCACTTATACTCACACCATTTTTAACGTCCATTTTCGCATTTACAAGGCTTTTTTTAAGAATCACCCATATTCCCCAATTTTTCGTGTTATAGCCCATGGATCTGGCACCCGGAGCACTTAAAATGTTTTTATCAAAAAACTTTATGAGGATCTCCATAATGAGTTAGGGAACCTTCACGTATACTCACACCATTTCAAACGCCCATTTCCGCAATTACAAGCATATTTTTAATAATCGCCCAAATTTCCCAATTTTCGTGTGTATTAGCCCATTGATCTAGCGCCTTGAGCACCCAAATATTTTTTTCAAAAAGCTTTATGTGAACCTTCGTAATGAGTTGGGGAATCTTCACATATACTCACACCATTTTTAATGTCTATTTTCGCATTTACAAGTCTTTTTTTAAAAATTGCCCAAATTCCCTAATTTTTCGTGTGTATTAGCCCAATCTGGCGTTTGGAGCACTCAAAAAAAAATTATAAAAAAACTTTATAAGGACCTCTGTAATGTGTTGGGGAACCTTCACGTATACTCAAACCATTTTTAACCCCAATTTCAGCATTTAGAAGCCTTTTTTAAAGAATCTCCCAAATTTCTTGATTTTTCATGTTTATTAGCCCATGGATTTAGCGCCTAGAGCACCCAATTTTTTTCTCAAAATACTTTATGAGGACTTCCATAATGAACTGTGGAACCTTCATGTATAGTCACACCATTTTTTTAACGACCATTTCCTCATTTCTAAGCCCATTTTTAAGAATCGCCCAATTCCCCAATTTTCATGTGTATTAGCCCATGGCTCTGGTGCCCGGAGCACCCAAAAGTATTTTCTCAAAAAACTTTATGAGGACCTTCTCAATTAGTTAGGGAACCTTCACGCATACTTACACCAATTTTTTAACCCCTATTTTCGCATTTACAATCCTTCTTTTCAAGAACCGCCTAAATTCCTCGATTTTTCGTATGTTTTAGCCCATGGATATGGCGCCTGGAGCACCCAATTTTTTTTCTAAAAAACTTTATGAGGATCTCTGTAATGGGTTAGGGAACCTTTACGTATACTCACACCATTTTTAAACGCTCATTTCCGCATTTACAAACCCTTTTATAAGAATCTCCCAAATTCAATGATTTTTCATGTGTATAAGCCCATGGATCGGGCGTCCGGAGCACTCAACAAATATTTTTGAAAAAGGCTTTATAAGGACCTCCGTAATGAGTTGGGGAACCTTCACATATACTCACACCATATTTTGAATGCCCATTTCCGCTTTTACTAGCTCATTTTTAAGAATCGCCCAAAGTTCCTGTATTTTTGTGTTTATTAGCCCATTGATCTGGCGCTCGTAGCACACAAAAAAATTCTCAAAAAACTTCATGAAGACCTCCTTAATTATTTGGGGAACCTTCACGTATACTCACACAATTTTTTTAACGCACATTTTCGCATTTACAACCCTTTTTTTCAGAATCACCCAATTCCTTAATTTTTATGTGTATTAGCCCATTGATCTGACGTCCGGACCACGCAAAAGTATTTTCTCAAAATAATTTATGAGCACCTCTGTAATGAGTTAGGGAACCTTCACGTATACTCACACTATATTTTTAACGCTCATTTCCACATTTACAAGCCCTATTTTAAGAATCACCCAAATTCCCTGATTTTTGTGTGTATTAGCTGATTGATCTGGCGCCGGAGCACTGATAATATTTTTCTCCAAAAATTTTATGAGGACCTCCGTAATGAGTTGGGGAATCTTCACGTATATTGGCACCATTTTTGTAACTCCCATTTCCGAATTTACAATCCTTTTTTAAAGAATCGCTAAAATTACCCAATATTTCGTGTGTATAAGCCCATGGATCTGGCGTCTAGAGCACACAACAAAGTTTTCTCAGAGAACTTTTTGAGGACCTTCGTAATGAGTTGGGAACCTTTACGTTTACTGACACAATTTTTGACGCTCAATTCCTCATTTACAAGCCTTTTATTAAGAATCTCCCAAATTCCCCAATTTTCGTGTGTATTAGCCCATTGATTTGGCGCCTGGAGCACCCAAAATCTTTTTTAAAAAAGACTTTATGAGGACCTCCATAATGAGTTGGGAACATTCATATATACTCACATCATTTCTTTAATTCTTGTTTCCGCATTTACAAGTCCTTTTTAGAATTGCCAAATTTCATGATTTTTCGTGTGTTATAGCCCATGGATCTAGCATCCAGAGTACTCAAAAAACAATTCTCAAAAAACTTTATGAGGACCTCCATAATGAGTTGGGGAACCTTCACGTATACTCACACCATATTTTAAACTCCATTTCCACATTTACAAGCTTCTTTAAGAATCGCCCAAAGTCTCCGATTTTTGTTTCTATATTAGCCCATGGATCTGGCGCCCGAAGTACCCAAAAAACTTTTCTTTAAAAACTTTATGAGAACCTTCGTAATGAGTTGGGGAAACTTCAAATATACTCATACCATATTTTTATAGTCAATTTCCGCATTTACAAGCCCTTACTTAAGAATCGCCCAAATTCCCCAATTTTTTGTGTGTATTAGCCCATGGATCTGGCGCCCGGAGCACCCAAATTATTTTTCTCAAAAACCTTTCTGAGGACCTTCATAATGAGTTGGGGAACCTTCACGTATACTCACACTATTTTTTTAACGCCTATTTACGCATTTACAGGGCCTTTTTTAGGAATATCCCAATTCCTCGATTTTCGGGTATATTAGCCCATGGATTTGGCATTCAGAGCAACCTATTTACGCATTTACAAGCCCTATTTTAAGAATCGCCCAAATTTCTCGATTATTGTGTCTTAACCCATGGGTCTGGCGCCCGGAGAACCCAAAATTCTTCTCTCAAGAAACTTTATGAAGACCTTCGTAATGAGTTGGGGAACCTTCACGTATACTCTCACCATTTTACTAACTCCCATTTCCACATTTACAAACCCTTTTTCTAAGGATCGCCCAATTTCCCCGATTTTCGTTTGTATTAACCCACAAATCTCACTCCCGGAGCACCTTCAATTTTTTTCTCAAAAAACTTTTTGAGGACCTATGTAATGAGTTGGGGAACCTCACGTATACTCACTATTTTTAATGTCCTTTTGCGTATTTAAAAGCCTTTTTTTAAGAATCGCCCAAATTCACAATTTTTTGTGTGTTATGGATCTATCACCCGGAGCACCTAAATTTTTTTCGCAAGAAGCTTTATGAGGACCTCCGTAATGAGTTAGGAAACCTTCACGTATACTCACACCATTTTTTTAGTGCCCATTTCTGCATTTACAACCCCATTTTGGAGAAATGCGATTTTTTCCGATTTTCATGTGTTTAACCCATGGATATGGAGAACCTAAAATTATTTTCTCAAAAAACTTTGTGAGGACCTCCGTAATGAGTTGGGGAACCTTCACTTATACTCACACCATTTTTTAACGTCCATTTCCACATTTACAAGTCCTTTTATTAAGAATCACCCAAATTCCCCAATTTTTCGTGTGTTATTATAACCCATGGATCTGGCGCTTCGAGCACATAAAATATTTTTCTCAAAAATCTTTATAGGACCTCCGTAATGAGTTAGGGAACCTTCACGTATACTCGCACCATTTCTAACTCCCATTTCTACATTTACAAACATTTTTTTAAGAATCACCCAAATTTCCCAATTTTCGTGTGCCCATTGATTTAGCGCCTTGAGCACCTAAAAATATTTTCTCAAAAAACTTTATGTGGACCTCCATAATGAGTTGGAGAACTTTCACATATGCTTACACCATTTTTAATGCTAATTTCCGCATTTACAAGTCAATTTTTTAAAAATTGCCCAATTTCCTTAATTTTTGTGTGTATTAGCCCATGGATCTGGCATTTGGAGCAGTCAAAATTTTTTTTATCAAAAAATTTTAGAAGGACCTCCGTAATGAGTTGGGGAACCTTCATGTTTACTCACACCATTTTTTAATGTCTATTTCCGTATTTACAAGCCTTTTTTTAAATATCGCCCAAATTTCTCGATTGTCGTGTGTATTAGTCCATTTATCTGGCGCCAGTAGCACCCAAAAAAAATTCTCAAAATAATTTATGATGACCTCCGTAATTAGTTAGGGAACCTTCACGTATACTCACCATTTTTAACGCCTATTTTCTCATTTACAACCAATTTTTTTAAAATCACACAAATTCCTTGATATTTCGTGTGTATTAGCCCATAGATCTTGTGCTTGGAGCACCAAAAAGTTTTTTCTCAAAAAACAAAACTTTTTGAAAACCTCCGTAATGAGGTGGGGATCCTTCACGTATACTCATACCATTTTTAACGCCCATTTCCTCATTTACAAGCCCTTTTTTAATAATCATTAAAATTCACCAATTTTTGTGTGTATTAGCCCATGGACCTAGCGCCCAGAGCACCTAAATTTTTGTATCCAAAAATTTTATGAGGACCTCCATAATGAGTTGGGAAACCTCAAGTATACTCACACCATTTTTTTTAACGCCCATTTCCACATTTACAATCCTTTTTTTAAGAATCACCCAAATTCCCCAAATTTTTGTGTGTATTATTAGCTCATGGATCTGGGGTCGGAGCACCTAAAAAGGTTTTTCTCAAAAAACTTATGAGGACCTCCTTAATAAGTTGGGGAACCTTCACATATACTCACACCATATTTTTTAATGCCCAATTCCGCATGTACAAGCCCTTTTTAAAGAATCGCTCAAATTCCCTTATTTTTCGTGTGTAATAGCCCATGGATCTGGTGTCCAGAGCGCCTAAAATATTTTTCTCAAAAAACTTTATGAGGACCTCCGTAATGAGTAGGGTAACCTTCAAATATACTCGCATTATTTTTTAACCACCATTTCCGCATTTAAACCCCTTATTTTAAGAATCGCCCAAATTTCTCGATCTGACGCCTGGTGCACCCAAAAAAAATTCTTAAAAAACTTTATAAGGACCCCCGTGATCAGTTGAGGAACCTTCACGTATACTCAAATCATTTTTAACATCAATTTCTGCATTTACAAGCCATTTTTTAAGAATCGCCCAAATTTCCCAATTTTTCATGTGTATTAGCACATGGATCTAACACCCGGAGCACCCAAATTTTTTTTCTCAAAAATCTTTATGATGACATGCGTACTGAGTTGGGGAGACTTCATGTATACTCACTTAAATTTTTTAACGTCTATTTCCGCATTTACAAGCTCTTTTTTAAGAATCGCCCAAATTCCTGATTTTTGTGTGTATTAGTCATGGATCAGGCACCCGGAGAACCTAATATTTTTTTTCTCAAAACAGTTTATGAGAACCTCCGTAATGAGTTGGAGAACTTTCACGTATACACATACTATTTTTTAATGACCATTTCCGCATTTACAAGCCTTTTTTTAAGAATCGACCAAATTTCCCAATTTTTTGTGTGTATTAGCTCATGGATCTGGCGCCCGAGACACCAAAAATAAATTTCTCAAAAAACTTTATGAAGACCTCCGTAATGAGTTGGGGAACCTTCACGTATACTTACACTATTTTTAACGCTCATTTCCGCATTTACAAGCCATTTTCTAAGAATCATCCAAATTCCCCGATATTCGTGTGGATTAGCCCATGGATCTGGTGCTTGGAGTACCAAAAACTTTTTCTCAAAAATCTTTATGAGGACCTCCGTAATATGCTGGGGAACCTTCACGTAAACTCACACCATTTTTTAACGCGCATTTCCGTATTTACAACCCCTTTTTTAAGAATCATCTAAATTTTCTAATTTTTCGTGTGTAATGCCTATGGATTTGGCGCTCGGAGCACTCAAAAAAAAAATCTCAAAAAAATTTATGAGGACTTCCGTAATGAGTTGAGAACCATCAAGTATACTCACACCATTTTTAACATCCATTTCCATATTTACAAGCCCTTTTTAAAAAATCACCCAAATTACCCAATTTTTCATGTATTAGTCCATTGATCTAGCGCCCAGATCACCTAAATTTCTCAAAAAAATATTATGAGGACCTCTTTAATGAGTTGTGGAACCTTTACGTATACTCACACAATTTATTTAATGCCCATTTCCGCATTTACAAGCCCTTTTTGAAGAATCACCCGAATTCCCCGATTTTTGTGTGTATTAGCCCATGAATCTGGCGCCTGAAGCACCCAAAATAAAAATTCTCAAAAAACTTTATGAGGACCTTTGTAATGAGTTGGGGACCTTCACGTATACTCACACCATTTTTTTTAACGCTCATTTCATCCTTTACAAGCCTTTTTTTAAGAATCACCCAAATTACCTAATTTTTCGTGTGTATTAGCCCATGGATTTAATGCCAGAGCACCCAATTTTTTTTTTTTAAAAAACTTTATAAGGACCTCTGTAATGTGTTGGGGAACCTTCAAGTATACTCACACCATTTTTTACTGTCCATTTTCGTATTTACAAATAATTTTTTAAGAATCGCCCAAATTCCTCAATTTTTCGTGTGTATTAGCACATAGATTTGGTGCCCGGAGCACCCAATTTTTTTTCTCAAAACAATTTATGAGGACCTCCGTAATGAGTTGGGGAACCTTCACGTATACTCACACCATTTTTTTTTATCTTTCCGCATTTACAAGCCCTATTTTAAAGAATCGTCTGAATTCTCCGATTTTTATGTGTATTAGATCATGGATCTGGCGCCTAGAGCACCCAATTTTTTTTTCTTAAAAAACTTTATGAGGACCTCCATAATGAGTTGGGGAACCTTCACTTATACTTACACCATTTTTTAACGCCCATTTTCAAATTTACAAGCTTTTTTTTAAGAATCACCCAAATTTCTCGTTTTTTTGTGTGTTAGCCCATGGATCGGCGCCCGGAGCACCCAAAAAAAAATTCTCAAATTTTTTTATGAGGACCTCCGTAATGAGTTGGGGAACCTTCATGTATACTTACACTATTTTTTATCTCACATTTCCGCATTTGCAAGCTTTCTTTTTTAAGAATCACACAAATTCTCCAATTTTTCATGTGTATTAGCTCATGGATCTGGCACCAGGAGCACTTAAAAAAAATCTCGAATTTTTTTTGAGGACCTTCGTAATGAGTTGGGGAATCTTCACTTATACTCACACCATTTTTAACACTCATTTCTGTATTTACAAGCCCTTTTTTAAGAATCGCCCAAATTTCCTAATTTTTCGTGTGTATTAGCCCATGGATCTGGCGCCCTAATACATGCATTAGCATGAGTAAAGACCCAATTACCCGTGAAAATCACTTTTACATCTTTTCCACCATAATTATGGAAGATATTTTTGTAAATAAATATTCTTATATAATGCATTCTATTTTTATAGTCTGTTTGACATTGCTGTTGGGAGGCCAAAAGTGCTTCTTCTTTTTTGGAAAGGCAAAAGTACTCATTACCCCCCTGAACTTGAAGTTTTTTATTTGATGTACACCTAAACTATATTTCATTTTAATT